>CAKOES020000676.1:0-20591 GCA_933207985.1 Pelobates cultripes
CTAATGTATGTTATACATTATTCATGCTCTTTTTTTTTTTAATTCTTTATTTTTGTTGCGCATTGAATAAAAAACAACCAACAAGCTAGGTCGCCTTGTCACAACAGCAATAGCGTGCATTACAGAAAACATATGGTGTTGGACGAATGGCATGATCTATATACTGCACATTTTTTAGATTCAAACATATATGCAACAGAATACAATAAAGATCAGGTAGGAAAAGAACATGCATATACCTTGAGATACCGAACACAATAAGGTTATTCAGGAGGGGCCTATTGAGGGGAAGGGACAGGCTGAATGATGGTACAATGGTGACCTATGATTTCATTGTGAGTGATTGCAAGGATTGCATCTTTTAAGAGGTAACAAACAGGCTGTCTGTTGGTGGTACCCCTAACCAAGTGGGTCACAGGGGGATGGGGGAGGAGAGTGGGTAGGTGTGGAGCTAGACACCTCCTGGATAGCGCCTGAGTACCAGGAGCTAGAGATTGGGGAATGGTGGTACCGCTGAGGTCGCCTAAATAATAAAATTAACTTAACATAACATGGAAACAATAAGAGCTAACAAAATAATCTGCAAACGGGTATACACCCAGGGCTCGAGTCCTGCAGGAACGCATGGGAACGGCGTTCCTGCACTTTTTCCAAAGCAGGAACGCCGTTCCCGTTACCTGTCCTGCAGGACCGGCCCTGGTCCCTGCACTGAGGGGCCGTCACATGCTGTGTTCCCTCTCCAGCTATAACTCTCGCGAGACCCGCGGCTGTTACCATGACAACGCTCCGCACAGGCGAGTCTCGCGAGAGTTAGAGCTGGAGAGGGAACACAGCGTGTGATGGCCCCTCTCTGCAGCGGCTGGTTCCCTCCAGCATACCACCAGGCGATCTCCCCCCTCCCTGACAAGGTAAGAAGCAGGGAGGGGGGAATAAAATAAATATTAAACACAAAGTAAGAAAAAAATGCTTCCCCCCTCCCCAACACCCATCATCCAGCACTCACACACACACCCATCATCCAGCACTCACACACACATCATCCAGCACTCACACACCCATCATCCAGCACACACACACCATCATCCAGCACACACACACATCATCCAGCACTCACACACACATCATCCAGCACTCACACACACACCCATCATCCAGCACACACACACATCATCCAGCACACACACACACCCATCATCATCATCCAGCACTCATCCACACACCACACATCATCCAGCACTCACACACACATCATCCAGCACTCACACACCCATCATCATCCAGCACTCACACACATCCAGCACACATCATCATCCAGCACACACACACACACACATCATCCAGCACTCACACACACATCATCCAGCACACACACACACCATCATCCAGCACTCACACACACATCATCCAGCACTCACACACATCATCCAGCACACACACACACATCATCCAGCACTCACACACACATCATCCAGCACTCACACACATCATCCAGCACTCACACACATCATCCAGCACTCACACACACCCATCATCCAGCACTCACACACCCATCATCCAGCACACACACCCATGCACACACACACCCATCATCTAGCACACACATCATCCAGCACTCACACACACATCATCCAGCATTCACACACATCATCCAGCACTCACTCACTCACACACACATCATCCAGCACTCACACACACACACATCATCCAGCACTCACACACACATCAACCAGCACTCACACACACATCATCCAGCACACGCAGTCACACACATCATCCAGCACACGCAGTCACACACATCATCCAGCACACGCAGTCACACACACATCATCCAGCACACGCGCACACACACATCATCCAGCACACGCGCACACACACATCATCCAGCACTCACACACATGTCATCCAGCGCGCACACACACATCATCCAGCACACGCACACACTGCATTCATTATACACACTCTTCACTCACTACAAACACACTACATTAACTATACACTCACTACAAACATACTACATTCACTATACACACTCTGCATTCATTATACACATTCTGCACTCACTACACACTACATTCACTATACACACTCTGCATTCACTACAAACACACTACATACACTGCATTCATTGTACACACTGCACTCACTACAAACACTAAATTCATTAGACACAATTTGCACTTACTACAAACACACTACATTCATTATACACACTCTGCACTCACTACAAACACACTACATTCACTATACACACTCTGCATTCATTATACACACTCTGCACTCACTACAAAAACACTGCATTCGCTATACACACTGCACTCACTACCAACACACTACATTTATTATACACACTGCACTCACTACAAACACACTACATTTATTATACACACTGCACTCACTACAAATACACTACATTCATTATACACACTCTGCACTCACTAAAAACACACTGCATTCATTATACACACTCTGCACTCACTAAAAACACACTGCATTCATTATACACACTCTGCACTCACTACAAACACACTACATTTTATTATTCATACTCTGCATTCACTACAAACACACTACATTCATTATACACACCCTGCACTGCACTATATGCATAGGAATGTAATTTTTTTTTTTTAAGGGGGGGTGAGGCGGGAATCTTGGGTGAGTTCCCACACTTTTTTCCACAGGACTTGACCCCTGTATACACCCCATAAGATATTCAAGTCCCTGGGTGTGAGATAGGGACGGCACTGGGGAGAAATGGCACAACTTGGGAAGGGTCCAATATGTGGGTGCTTGGTCGCCTGTCATTGGCAATCATAGGGGTAGGGAGGCCCGAGGGTGTGAGGAGGGTTGGAGATTCAGCAAGTGAAGATATCTTGTGAACTGTCCCTTCATGGGTGACCACTAGGAGAGCCTGGGAAACATCCAGCGGTACTCGATTCCAGCTGTTCTCAGTTGACTAGTGAGTGGGTGGAGGGATTGCCACCAGTGTAAGGTGGACCACGTGAGGTCCTGATAGAAGGTGAGGCTTGAGCCTTCAAAGACATAATTTCGTCTTGCCCTATAGCGCTGACCAAATGAGTCTATTATCTTGGGAGAGTGAGCAGCATACTATGATATTTTGTACCGCCGACGCTGGAGCCCTGTTGGACTTAGGGAGACAGTAGATCCTGTCCAGGGTTAATTTTTTTTAGCTGGAGTAGGTGGTAGGATGTAGGCCACCAAGCGCCTCATGTGATGAGGGAGCTCCTCTGAGGTTACCGTGTCAGGTATGTCTCTAATCTTCAGATGGTTTCATCTAGATCTGTCATCTAGTGCGGTGTAATGAAGTGAGAGAGACTGTTGCATGATTTGTAAAAATTGTAAGGCATCCTGCACAGTGATCATACCCTGTTTGAGATCCACAATGTCCTCCTCTGCAGCTCTCACTCGGTCAGTGACCTTCTGCATGTTGGCCTTTATTATAGCTACATCAGCGGCCAATAGGTTTTTAATTTCCACAACCAGATTTTGAAAATCTTGTTTGGTAACGGGAGCCGACCTGTCTAGCACAGCCAGTGTGGTTTGCTCCGTGTTCTGCAGCTCAGGGCCGCGTAGGTGTTTCGGCCTGTGAAAGGGCCCAGGGGAGCCTCCATGGCCATGCTGCTCCTGGGCGGCACCATTTTAGGTTGGGGCAGCCGCTAGAACAGAGCCTCAATGTCTTGTGCCCCTGATGGTGTGTCAGGTGACGGCTTCTGGGACCGCCATCCCATTGTAGAGGCAGGCTCTGTCTGGGGTGTGAGTCTCTCACAAGATACTCCGGGCGGTACGAAAATGCTGAGCAGTGCAGCCAAGTCAAGGTCTGGGGTGGCATGGTAGGCCCCAGACAACACATGGCAGCGGGCACTCGGTCCTAGGGATCCACAGGGCGGCCGGGCCCCCTGGAGTGATGGGCCCGGTTGCAGCTGCGACCCCTGCAACAGCGGTATGTACACCACTGCACCCACCAAATATTCCTGCTATCTCATAGTGTGAATGAACAGGAAAATGATGTAATCTCTGCCTGGGTGCTTTACCGATATCAGGCAACAGGTAGTAATGGACAGATAGAATTTAAAGCCCCATGATCAGCCTCTGTGGTCTCCCACAGCTGTGTAACAGTGAGAGGAGGGAACAGGGTTAGGATCATGGGTGTACATAGGAACCACTGAGTCCCATTGATTCATGAATAAAAGATGGGCCCCCTTGGTCAATACATCTGAGTGGGATGTGTGTGTTGCCTAAGTGTGATGTGGTGGTTGGCTAAATGTGACATGCATTTTTAGGGTTGGTTGACTGTGTGTGTGGCTGGATGAGTGTGGTTTTGTGAGAGAGTTAGTTGAATGTGATCGTGTTTGGGGGATTGGATGAGTGTGATTGTGTGTGTGGGGTTGACTGAATTGGACTGTGTGGTGTGGCTGAGTAGGATTGTGTGTAAAGATGTCCAAGTGTGATTGTGTGGAGTAGGCTGATTGTGATGGTTGTGTGTGTCACAGGAAAGCTCACTGACCCTACAGCAAGCTCACTGACACACAGAAAATGTGACACATAGGAATGTTTACACACACACAAACATACAAACTTACACACACAGGCAAGCTCACACACAGACACGATCACTGACACACAGGTGAGCTCACACATACAGTCAAGCTCAGTGACAAATGGGCAAGCTCACACACACAGGCAAGTTCACTGAGGCACAAACACAAGAGCACACATGCACTGCCACTCATCCATGCTAGGCATTTGAAGATTATCAGTAGCTGGCAGATAGCCTGACTCCATGCATTTGCTTTGTGTTTCCTGGTCTCTTCCGGTAAGTTCTTGAAAGGCTGGTGCTGGCACACTGGGTTGGAGTGTTCTACTGTGGAACTGAGTCTCACAACTATTGTGAGAAGTTGTGAGGGAGACCTGCACGAATCACATTGTTTTTTAGTCACAACATGTGGAGGATTAAGAGAGAGGAGGCATTTGCACCTGTCCTAAAGTAATTTATTTAGTATATGAAAGTATATGAAATAATAATTTTGCAAGGGCTGGTGGGCTACCTGTGGTGTCTTATGTGTGTAGGAACTGCATGTGAGGTTCACAACTGGTGTGCTTATTAGGGGAAGGATACTGCATGTGGCATAGTGCATGTGTTAATGGGAATGTATAATGTGTTGTGTGCAAAGGGCTGTTTGTGGTGTAGTGTGTGTCTGTATAAGGGTTCTAGTGTAAGGGGGTAGAGACTGAATTCTTTGTGTGAATGGATAGACACTGGGATAGAGACCAGCGTTTGCGATACTTTAGGCAGTCGCTCAGGGCTACCTCTGTACAAATCATCAAGCACTGGTTTAACAACTGCTGGAAGGAGGTGAAGCAGAAGATGGTCCAGGAGGCACTGTACACAAGGGGTACATGTGGAGAACTGAGTTGGTATGTTCTTCAAAGCAGTGTTTCTCAACCATGTACAGAGAAGTCCCCCTGCAGGTCTAAAAAAAATAAATGGTAGTAAAGAAGATTTATTACATAATGTGAATATTGTGTGAATATTGTGTATGTATGGAGGGTTGCATGAACTAATAATCCAAAATATAAAAGTCACAAAATTAAAATATAATACACACATAATAGTTACACACAGAGGACACTGGCACACACACTCACAGTTGCACACAGATAACACTGATACACACATTTACACACAGTGGATAAAGACAAAAACACAATTACACAGAGGACACTGACACACACAAACATTTACATACAGAGGACACTGACAAATTTATACACAGAAAACTGACACACTCTTACTGATGTGACACTGACAGACACTCTTACCAACACATACATTCACTAACATACAGACAGACTCATTGACAGACACACAGAGGACAATGACACACACAGAGAACACTGACATACACACTCATTGATTAACACACACATTCACTGACAGACACACACATTTACACACAGAAGACACTGACACACACACACACACCAAGAAAACTGACACACACACATACTGACAAACACATTCTCTGACAGACACACTCTCACTGATTTGACACAAACATTCAGTGACAGACACACACATGATTATTTTACTTTGGGAGAACTAGAGTGGATCCTTTCCCTCTGATTCAGTGGGCAACCTTTCCCTGGGGTCCAGCATGGATCCATTCCGTGGGCTCTAGGGGGGACTTGTGTATTTTACGTGCTCTTCCAGGACTGTTCCCTTGCTGTTTTGTGATCCTGGGGCCAGAATGACATCATAACCCGTTTCCTGGCATCGCAGGGCGCACGAGGGAGCAAAGCCGATCACCTTTGATGTGCTTAATCATATATGTTGAGAAATTAGGTGTCAGGATCTTACCTGAGGTGGAAGTCTGTAGCACAGAGATGTTTGCTCACCTTGCAGATAAACACAGTCCAAGGTAACCAGGTAAGAAGCAACCTGGACTGTGAATCTGTGCACGGGGGCTGTGCAGGAAAGGTGCTCCAAAATTCCAAGTTTCCTTTTGCGTATTTAGTATCCTTTCATATGTTTGTTCTTATTGTAGTGATTATGAGGTTATTTGTGTAATTTTTCTGTCCAGGAGCATGGCCATTATATGATACATAGTGAGTTGACTGTGATGTGTCAGTGCATTCTTGTCTCAGGGCTTCTCATAAATGCATCTTTTATTTGGAAAGCTGGTCTTATTCCAAAAATGTCTGTTTGCACTACCATTTGGCTTGGAAGTTGCTGCTGCAGGCTGGTCCTCCTGACGCCTGTCTTTCTGTTACTTCAAATTTCTGCCTCATCCAAAACATTGTGTTTTGCGTTGGTATTAATATTTATTTCCATAATCAATATACATTTCTTTACAGGTTTAATAACCTAACTGATGATGAATAGAGTATTACTCTTATCAGAAGTTTTAATCACTGGACACGTATTCTCTCAGTTCTCCAACATTTTGATTTAGAATGTTTTTTATTTATTTCACAGTAGAAGAAGCAAGATAAGTAGTGTCAGTTTAGGATATGGCTGCCTTTCTGGTTGGTTGGCTATTTAATCGCTAATTTTAAATGTTTAATTGACATGGCATGCGGAGGTTTAAAACTGACCCCATGGGCTTTTTTTTTTTATTTGTTATTATTTGTATTTTTGTTTACTTTTAATGTGGTGGCAGGCTAGCAAGCGCTGGCCAGCCCCTACACAATTAAAATCCTCAGCACCACGAGGGTTAACTGTTTGTCCAGGCAAATAGTTTTGATTCTTTTACAATCCAGGCCTGGATTTGAAGCATTCGATCGGGATGTCAGCTGTACAGCAGAATCATCCACCCCTGCAGTGTCTTAAGCTGCAGGCCTGGAACACTACGGGTCAGCAGACTCAGCAGCAACAACCTTGGAAAGCAATGTCTGGCTCCCCAACTGTTAAGAGAATGTCTATATCATATTCTAAACATTAACGACAGGGAAAAAGTAGAGTGGTAGTACATTCTATTAGTAAACACTCGAAGAAGATGATGTCCAGTCCTGCAAAATGTAGTTGTAGACTGTTTACTGAAACAACTAACAATAACAGCAGCACCCTCACAAGGACAAGGAGCAGAGTAGCCAGAACCGCCAGTGTCCTAAAAGCCAGCAGCAGCCCTATTTTTTCAAAGTAGTACTATTACTACACATATACATGGAAACAAGATAGCATCAGCAGCAAATATCATTATGGAGATGTAGAAGAGGGTCAGACAACAGCACCGGTGTCTCCATTATTACCTGCAGTTGTAATCTTTTCACCCTCCATTGAACATTCTTTGAATTTGACCATGAGGAGGAATTAGATCAGGGGTAGTCAACCTGGTCCCTACCACCCACTAGTGGGCGGTTCGGGATTTCAGATGGGCGGTGGTGGGTTCTGCAGAAAATGCCCAGTGGGCCTCGATGGCTGTGGATCTCCCCTGCCGGCCCTTACAGAGCCCGTCTTGCTGTAAGCCCTCTCAGCCTAGTGGGTAGATCAAATATCTCCCTCAGCAGCCCGCTGGCACTTAGTTCCAGCAGAGGGAGGGAAGGGCCTGTGAGGCTATGTGTTCCTCCCACAAGCAGGCTGGTCGGAGCGTTGCCGCACGTTACCATGGCAATGCTCCGATACAGTGCTGTGCTCGCAGGAGAGGAGGAGAGTGTCAGCCTGCAGCCGGAGGAGCTGCAGGCTAAAGTAAACATGCCACCACTGGACCACCAGGACTTTCAGCATTATGTCCCTCTCTAACACACTCTGCACCCTTCACACACATACAGCACCACACACACCCACTGCACCCGTCATTCTGCACCAGGGATGTATCTTCAGCGAGGCAAACAGGGTATTTGCCTTGGACGGCACTTTGCAGGGGACGGCAAACAATGCCGCCCCCAAACAGTTCCCTTGTTTGCCTCGTGTCCTGGGGGGCTCCAGAGCTGGCCACTTTTGAACCCCCCCGAGGTGGGCGCCGCTTAATGAAGCCGGGAGCCGGAATATGACATCACTAAGTGGCGTGCGAGGGAGCTGAGAAGGAAAATCAGAGATCCCTTACTGCCTACTCAGCCTGTCCGCCTCCTACCTTCCCGCCCAGCAGCCCCACTGGATCCCCACTGATAATGTTGTCACTGTAATGTGGACTGAGCTGATATAGTATAAGGCTCATTCATATATGAGGTATTCACTTTTCCCATCTTTAATTATATTTTTCCACATGCTTTTTAATTTGATAAACATTCACACCCGGGTTTGCACTCTCCCATATGTACTGCCCATGGTGATGCTTTGTTTATCAGCATCACCATGGCAATGATCGATTCAGTCTGTTTGCCGGTGTTTAGTTAACCGCAGTGATGCTTTGTTTATTAGCATCACCGAGGCAACGATCTGGCTGCGATCACGTCATGACGTCATGGCAGGGGGCGGAGTTAATTTGCACATGCGCACTGAGCGGGCTAGAGCGCCGATTGAATGGCGGTTTTCACCTGGGGTAAGCTTACATTCTTAATAGTTTTATGTATAAATGTCCTGTTTATTGTATACACTGTTTTTCATCTTTTTTGATCCTGAGGAAAGCCCTTGTCGGACTGAAACGTTGGTCATGGATGTTTTAACTTTAATTTCTAATAAATTTTGTTTTTTTAATTTACCGTGAGTGCAGCTACTTGTTGGATTTTTGTATGGATGGCCATGATTTGCTAGCACCCGGGCAACAAGGGTAATTGGAGCGTGAGTGCAGGAGTTCTTGGTATATATTATATATATATATATATATATATATATATATATATATATATATATATATATATATATATACACACACACACATATACATACATACATATATATATATATACATACATATATACACACACACACACACACACACACACACACATTGTATAAAGTGCCGCCTGGGGTCATTGCCTCAGTCCGACGGGCTGACCCTGTCCGCACACATCAGAAGGAAGGTGGGGTGACAACAGCACCCCTCTGCTAGTGCCAGAAATGAGGATGAACCTCAAGGTAATCAATAGAGATAGTATAGGGTACAATCCTTTCTGCTTCGGAGGTTATGGATTGGCAGCACAGCTCAGCTAATATTCTGGCAGCTCTTCGAGCTATGCTATATATGTGGTTTGGAGAGGCAGCAGGCACATGGGCTTTGTAGTAAGTGATGGAGAAGCCAAAATGGTTAAAGCTACCAGAAATGGGGACTTCATCATTGTCCGCTGTGCAGCCCAGTTTTTACATATGGTGGTGAGAAGTGCCACGGATTCTGAGGGTGGCAGATTGTGTAGTACATTAGAGAAATGTTGAAAGACTGTCGGATACTTCCACCACAGTGTGAAAGGTCATCAAAAGTATCCTCGAGGAGCAGAGATGCACTTGTGAGAGAGATATGTAGAGCTATAGGTTATGTACTAGCAGTCTTATGGCTTTCAAGGATGTCACCGACAATTTACATCAAGCCACAGTAAGCTTTGGACAGGTGATTCCATTACCCTTCCTATCTGATGATATGAACAGAAATAATTTCATGCCGTTCAGACCTTTGCTAAACTACTGAATTGCTAGGTGTACACATTCTTCATGCAGAGATTAAGCATTAGTCTTTCCAGCATTACATATATTCAACCCAATCCTGTGTTTACCTACCCATGTAAAACTGCAAAATTACTTTTAGATATGTCACTATGATCCAAGGTGTTCTAGAAATTATTTTAAATAGTTTTATTTTCCAGGTTGTTTGAGCCCTAATAAACAACTCATATACGGACAGTGGCGTACACACAAACCATGGGGCCCCGGTGCGAAAATGACCCATAGCGCCCCCCACACACACACACACAAAATGTTTAAGTCACCCTCCAGTTTCCTACCTTTTTGTGCAAGCTCACAAGCTGGGAGGAAATCACAGGGGGCCCAGTCGCGCTGTTAAAGCGCCCAGCGATGACCGGGCCCCCTTACAATCCATATCCATCGGGAGGCCCTGACAACATGGGCCACCTGATGGACCCCTTCGACAGCGGCTGGGGCCGCTGAAGATGATGGCGGCGGATACCTGGTCACAGGGCAGCCGGGCCCCCTGGAGTAGCGGGCCCGGTAACAGCTGCGACCCCTGCAACTGCGGTATGTACACCGCTGTATACGGAGTGTACATGCAGGTCCTGTTTGAGTAATGTGTACACACCAACCACTTGATCACATGGTACATTTGGCATAGTGGGCACAAATGTGCCATCACTCACCTATGCTCATTGTAACAAACCATCTCTTTTACCAGTAGGATTTTGTCACGGATCTTATGGTAACCACAGCCTTTTAGGGTAATCAAAGTCCAGGACACATCCAGCTCAGTTTTTCTGATTTATTTGGTGCAAAATATACAGGTGCGTTAAAATAAAATAAACAAAACAAAATTCTTTGCTCTTGTTTGAGCACTTACTAAACACAATAATCACTAATTGGGTGGCTTTCCCACTTACCAATAGCAAAAAATAGCTGCAAACCACACCATTCCTCTGGCTCTTTCTCTCTCACTCTGCAGCAGGCTGACCCCTTCTTTTAAAAGCCTACCTGCCAGCCAATTGACCAGCTACAGGTGTGTATCAATTAGTTCACATCTCTGGAACTCCTAAGGTATATACAAGATCAGGTCTGGCTGTTATATAGCAACTAGTGCTATTGGAGCACTGGCCCACCCTGCTCCCCAAATGCTCCGCCCCAGGGACCCATACCGTGTTTTCAATAGTATCAGCAATGTATATTGCAAACTTAACGTCTCTCCCTGGGACATTTAACTGAGAATCCTTAGGCTGCTGTTTAGCAAAGAAGGCCTGATATATCTTCCTTCAACAACCATTCCACTTTTTCGCTCACATCATGTAGCTACAATGCAGTGTTCATTGTGCATACTATGTCTTAAAGGACCACTATAGGCACCCAGACCACTTCAGCTCAATGAAGTGGTCTGGGTGCCAGGTCCATGTAGGATTAACCCTGCCTGCTGTAAACAGCAGTTTCAGAGATGTTTCAGAGATGTTTACATTAGGGTTAATCCAGCCTCTAGTGGCTGTCTCATTGTGATTTTCACAGTGAGAAGACACGAGCGTCCATAGGAAAACATTGAGAATGACGAACGAAGGAGGAGAAGAGTCCCCCGCCTGGCGCTGGAAAAAGAGGTAAGTTTAACCCCTTCCACCCACTAGAGCCCAACGAGTATGTTTTCCTGGCACTATAGTGGTCCTTTAACTCAGGGCTCAGTGATTAAATTAAACACGTGAAACATGGCCCTGATGGTTCCAGCAGCCCTGAAAAAAAAAACAAGTATGAAAGACATTAATTGTGACTTGTTAAAGTAATGCAACAATATTTCCACACGTCTGAGCTGGAGAAAATCTATAAACAAAGAAATGTGTTGAAGCCCAGTCTAAAAATATCATCAGTTTCCTTATTTATAAAAACTGCAGTTGAAATAAGTACAACTTATTTCTAACAAAATATTTCCTTCATCATTAAAATGTGCAAGCTGGATATCTTGTAGCTACATATTAACACAGTATAGGCTCTGCTAGATATAAAATGATTTTATATATTATCATTAAGGTCAAATGCCTCTTACATTGCTTTTTATGAACTGTTTTGTGTTTGGGGTGGCTGTTTTTAATTCATACAAACACTTCCTTCTTAAAAGTGAGATGAATTATCTTAATATAACTTTTCAATCTGCCCACATTTTTGCCAGTAAAGCCATACTCATCATATGTCTTGGGTGCAGTTTCTATTTAAAGGAACACTATAGCATTAGAAATACAAATATGTACCCTTTAGGTGACTAGGGCCCTGTTCTGCGGTGAATAAATGGTTAATTAACCATTTATTTGCTTACCTTAATCCAGCCCAGGCTCCCTTGACGTCAGCTTCCGAGTGAAGCCGAATGCGCATGGGCGGCCAGAGGTGCAAGCGCATTCAAACCCTCCATGAGGATGTCCAGCTTCAAATAAGTGCAATTTACTCCATGTAAATCATGGAAGCGGCCTCTAGTGGCTGTCAGTAAGACAGCCACTAGAGGCTGGATTAACCCTCAATGTAAACATAGCAGTTTCTCTTAAACTGCTATGTTTTCAGCTGCAGGGTTAAAACTAGGGTAACCTGGCACCCAGACCACTTAATTGAGCTGAAGTGGTCTGGGTGCCTATAGTGGTCCTTTAAAGTATGTACAGGGTTGTCTACTAATATATAACATTTGAACGTCAAAAACTGGACATTTAATCATACAGGGTTATTCAACAAGTGTGAATTCAAAGTGAATTTCAAATAAAAGGTTAAAGTAGCTGAACTGGAAATATTCTCTAAGTCCGCTACACTTTTTTGGCTACTCTGGCCTTAAATTTGAAATTCACTTTGAACTCTCACTTTAGTAAATAATGCTGATTGTATTGATGAATGTCCATCCAGATTGTTGAAATCCTCATACAGATGCCAAATACTCCTACAATTGTTGAATGGTGGCATGAACAGCCAGTGGGCAAATATGCAAATCAGACTTTGGAGGGCATGGGTCATATAATGTGGCACAGGCCAGCTCTAGTTAGCCAGCTGCACTATAAACAGTTAAAAAACAAAAAACAAAAAAAAAAACACAATGACACCAATATAACTATCAAGAGGAAAAGACCTCATTAAATCCAACCTGGAATACTCCAGGTGGGAGTTTATTTACCAAACTGTGTGTCCCAAACACAGTCTTGACCAAGTTTCAAACTATAATGAACGCACATATCTGGAAAAAACAACAACAGAATCTCCCATTTATCAACATGGTTCCCCCCACATTTGGACTTAGGGATACCAGACATAAAAAATACTACATAGCAGCCTACATAGCCCAAATGATAGCACTAGTATGCAACACAAAACAGGCATTATGGGCCTCCCTAGGAAACTCCTACATTCCCCCATACAATACTACACAACAACTCTCATGTGTCAAGAAAGCATTCCACAACTGCCTAAAATGTTGACCACGACAAGGCATGCTCCGACAGTGTAGCGCACTAAGGCTATGCCAATGACTAAACACACATCCACTAAGCCTCACTCCTATGTCCACATTAAAGATGCTAACTTTAAACTTACCCCTAGCAAGCCGGACTTCTAACCACATGTGCTTTAATTGTATTCAGGAGGTAAGCTCCACACAATTACCAGCCTAGTCTCCTCCTATCAACTACCCTCAACTGCAACATTTGCATGTATCTGCATTAAACATACCCTTCAGTCCCAGGGCCTGAATGCAATCAACACTGAAATGATATCTCCTCTTGAAAAAACATTGCTTATGAGTAAACACACCAGGAAATAATTTCCTTATGTTAGAGTCAAATGTCCCAACACCCTTCTACTTAAAAACGTCCGTACGTGAGACAATGGGAAACTGAACTCAGATGTACTTTCACTAGAAACATAGCAAGCAGCGACAACCAAAATGTTGAAGACATCACACTGCTCTACACACTGGGAACCGAGCAGTATACTTCTAATGTGGTGGTAGTTTGTCTTGACAAGGCTATCACACATCTCACTCTGCTCGCCAGATGCTTGCTGGCATTGTGAAGAAGAAGCGGGATCCCTGTCACATAGCTTCTGGAAGTACATGTTTTCTGGTCTGAGGTTTGTGCACTCATCTCCAAAATTGTGCATTGAGGCATTGTGCTGACAACTTGGACATTGAGTTAAAAAATGGATAAAGTTATCTGTCTTTTGAGTACATACCCCAGCAGCCAACAGGTTGTGTTAATACATTTAATTGGCTTTGTACATTTTATTCAAATAAGCTGTGGCCATTGCCATATCCACATACTCAAGGTGTTATGTCATTATTGGGATGGGGAAATGGGTCCAAAATATCAATATGGATTAGACATGTGCAATTCGTTTCGGTCCGAATGTAAATTTGGATGAATTTCAGCAATTCCGACATTCGGATGCTTCCACATGTCCGAATTGCCGAATTTCGGAAGTGCCGAACCGAACTGAATTGACGAATTTCGGAAGTGCCAAACTGAATCGAATTGCTGAAGTGCTTCAGATTTCTGAAAAGTGGCAAAGCAGTAGAGGGAGAGAAAATTAAGGGAATGATGACAGGAATCTAACCCTACCCCATCCCTACTCTACCCCTAACACTACCTCTACCCCTAACCCCTAACAAAATCTGCAAATCGGGAATTCGACAATTCTGCACTTTGGCACTTCCCTAACCCTAACCCTACCCCTAACACTAGTAGGGTTAGGGGTAGGGTTAGGGTTAGGATTAGGGGTTGGGTTAGGGATAGGGAATTGCCGAAGTACCAAATTCCCGAATTGCAGATTTTGTTCACAACTGAACTCTAATTTCAAATGAGGCTGTACCATTTCTAGCTGACAAACTAAACAGGTAATGCCCTTAACTATAGGGCTGTTAAAATTAAAATGAACTTTGCTGGCTCTGCTAAATAATGGAAACTATGAAAAGTATTTACACTCTGCCCTGTTGTTATGAGTGCTCTTTTTATTAGAGTTGGTGGAAGGTCTCATCCTTCACCTCAAATATATAAAAACAGAAAGTTGAAAAAGCAAGTTAACAAAACAAAATAAGTTTATTCCATGGTGGAAAAGTTGGACGTAACCAGGAGAATCAGAAGAAGGGATGACAAGTCTGCTGCATTTTATCAGACTAATAATATTCTGTACAATAGATGGCCAGTGCTAGCTGACATTCTCGGCTGAAATTCTCACTTGCCATCAAGCCAATACTTATATATTGGTAGAGTGCCTGAGGAGAGCAGAGGAGTGGAGAGGCAGCGTGATGGATGCCAGAACTCTGGCGATAAATTGTTCAAAAACAGTTTAACGTTGTAATATAAGATGGTGCCAGAAGACTCCGCATTCATTAAGATGAAGTTGTAATTGAACCAGAATTGGGGTCATAGATGCTGAAAAGAAAATGTTGCTTTGAGAATTCTTTCAGTTTGGCTACTCTGGCCTAAATGTTTTGAATTCCTCACAGTTAACACTTTAATGAATAGCCCTAACAGAAATTACCCATATTATAAATGCAATGCAGAGATAATCTCACAATTTGTTCCTGAATTTGCATTTAGTGAATCCCTGAATTGAAATTAGAAGTCAATTACTTGAACTCTCCCTGAATTTAGTAATTAACCAATTTAGAACTTGATAAATAGCCCTTTTATAATTCACTAAGACAAAATTATTAAGATAAGGGGGCTGGCCCTGGCTGTTATGGCAACTAGACATGTTTAAAGAGAGCTCCTTATGAATCTTTAAATATACTTCAGTTACTTACTAATTTGTCCCTCTCTCTGGGGCTGGCAGAATAACCTTTGTTCCCTGAATTGACTGACCGGCCAGGGGTTGCTTCCCATGGTCATTTGCAACTGCCCAGTTGAAGTTCTCCACTTCCACTTGTGTGACCTAGCAGGTGCTGTGGGACGCAGAGGAGGCCAATCTCTCGGCCCAGCACAGGCTGAGTTTTGGCAGTATCAAGCTGGCACCTGCTAACCCCCTCTTTGGACCGGTGGCGGTCAGCACCATGGACCCTGGAGGTCCCTTTTTTCTATCAGAGATAGGTGGTATTGCCGCAGACATCGTTAACACTGACAGTGGTTTACTCAACATGGTAGACGCCACGTGCACCGTTGATCACCGCGGAGAGACATCTTGTGGGCTACACCACCCAGAAAAACTATTCAGCGCTTTTTGGAAGAAACTTCAACTCAAGCAGATCATTCCTTTTTCAAGCACCTCTGGGTCCACCCCGACACATCCAATGCTGACCAGCAGCTCCCATCACTCGAACAGCGCACCCAAGGCTTCTTAGGCTGCATCGGCAAGCCTCGAGGAAGGTGATGTTTAAACCTGTGTCGGAGCTGAGCACATATAAGGCAAGCCTGGGGATTCTACAGCATGTTGGAGTGAGGAGGGGAAACCGACTGGCGACACCAGGTCTGCTGCCAGCATCTATGACACTAAGCCTAAAGACCTGCACCATTTTGGAGGGACTGTGTCCTGCCCATGATGGGCATGGGCTGATTGGCATACTGGGTATCTTGCTGCTTTTCACATCCCAATTTTCCACACTGCACCACTCTGGAGCAAAGCTTGACTGTCTAACGGTTAATTGCTGTTTCTTTTCATTTTATTGATGTTTCCTTTTCCCTTTCTTGAAAGCGTTATCTTAATGTCGATGCAATACTCTCTCCTTTCATGTTCTGGAAGTTTACATAATACTTATGGAGCTATCTAAGGTGGAACACTCTGCTGGAAAACAGTCACTTTAAAAGAATCTAGATTACAAAATGAACTTTGTTATGGTATGCATTTAAATGCTCACAAAAATTAACTGGAGATTAAATATGTAAAAAATGTGAAACGCAGGAGAAAAATAAAGCAACCCAAAGAAACAAAACATGTAAATATAAACATTAGGAATTAATACAGTATAACTAAGCAATATTGTTAAACAAAGCCAAAGTCCAAAACAACTTTAGCTTAATGAAGCAGTTTTGGTTTATAGATCATATCCCTGCAGTATCACTGGTCAATTCTCTGCTATTTAGGAGTTAAATCACTTTGTTTATGCACCCTAGTCACACCTCCCTACATGTGACTGCGCAGCCTTCCTAAACACTTCCTGTAAAGAGTCGTCTAATGTTTACACTTCCTTCATTGCGAATTCTGTTTAATTTAACATTTATTATTCCCTGTGCCGTATAGCTTACCAGACCCTGCAGGAGCCTCCTGTGTGGGGTTAATGTTCAATTTAGAGCAAGTATGTCAAGCTCAAAGGCTAGCACGGGCCACATAAACAAAGTTTAGGTTTACATGGGCCGCAAAAAAAGCAAAACCTTAAATTTTAAGAGATACGTAGGTGTGTTTTGAAAAGCACAGTATAAAAAAAAATCAGCATCCCCCTCTACTAAACCCCAGTCCCCCCTCTGTAGTAAATCCCAGTCCCCCCTCTGTACTAAATCCCAGTCCCCCCCTCTGTACTAATTCACAGCCCCCCCATACTAAATTCTAGTACCCCCTCTATGCTAAATCCCAGCACCCCCTCTATACTACATCCCAGCACCCCTCTCTATACAAAATCCCAGCACCCCCCTCTACTAAACCCCAGCCTTTGTTTAAAAACAACAAAAAACAATATTAGCCAACAAGCAGACTCCACTCCTATTGCCGCTGACAGTATGCGACTCCGGAGTCCAGCCTCTTGTATACCCACAATGGTGCTGTCCGCATCCTCTGCCAAACGGATCCTCCTGCTACTCCTTGAAAACCTGTGAAGGTGGAGCACATTGACATCACGTCAGAATGTGACATGGCGTTGCGTGCCTCCATGCACCTTCAGGTCCTCCACTGTCCAGCTGCGGCCATCGTAACACTGACCAACACACACTGACAGACACACACACACTAACTGACAGGCAGACACAAACACACACTGACAGACACACTGACAAGCATATTCTCTGACAGACACACACACTGACTGACAGACTGTTGTGGAAATAAGGTCTATACATATTTCCTAGTTAGAGAAAATGTCTATTTACTCATTCTACAATATATATCACATATAAATCTGAGCACACATATTTCAATCAAGATGGCTGCTTCTAACCCCTCCTTCCCCTCCCCCTCCCTTCTTAAACATCGACTAACTACCTCGTGTAACAAGATGGCGCCGGGAAACCGTGGGAGACCCTCATGGTCCCGGTGACATCACCTGCAGTAGGCAGAGCATTAGAGCAACCACTTAACACCTAACCAATTATTGATGTATTATTCCATGTTATCTCTGACAATGCATATGATGTAATTTTGCTTTAAAAGGGACTTGCCGTCCCCTCTGAATAAACTTTCCTCAAGTTATTCAACAACCTAGAACCTGTGTCTGGTGTGAATTACTTCAGGGAGCGTGCACGCATTGTTTCATTGATTTGGCCAGGGGCAGATACACAAAGAAATAATCAATACTTTTAATTGATTTTTCCATTTCAATTGGCGCCCAACGTGGGGTCACCGGAGGGCCGGTTCGGAGGGCCGGAACCAACGGACCGGAGCGGACCTCCGGAAAGTGGGACAAGCGGAGCCTGATCACCTCCATAATACAGCCGTTGCCTGTGTTATTCTCCTGTTTTGTGCCGGTCTGTCTCCGAGTCCACTTCCGGCTTCCAGAAGGCTACTAGAGACAGGTAACTAACTCATCCGGTGCGCCCTTTTTTTAAGTGAACCTGTCGATTGTCTATCTGCCTCCTGTATTCATTTATGTGTGTGTGTTTATTATACCCTTAAGACATGTTTGCTTGACTGCCTAGCGGGCAGGGAACGCAGTTTATGTTTGCTTGACTGCCTAGCGGGCAGGGAACGCAGTTTATGTTTGCTTGACTGCCTAGCGGGCAGGGAACGCAGTTTATGTTTGCTTGACTGCCTAGCGGGCAGGGAACGCATTTTATGTTTGCTTGACTGCCTAGCGGGCAGGGAACGCATTTTATATGTTTGCTTGACTGCCTAGCGGGCAGGGAACGCATTTTATATGTTTGCTTGACTGCCTAGCGGGCAGGGAACGCATTTTATATGTTTGCTTGACTGCCTAGCGGGCAGGGAACGCATTTTTTTATGTTTGCTTGACTGCCTAGCGGGCAGGGAACGCATTTTATATGTTTGCTTGACTGCCTAGCGGGCAGGGAACGCATTTTTTATGTTTGCTTGACTGCCTAGCGGGCAGGGAACGCATTTTATATGTTTGCTTGACTGCCTAGCGGGCAGGGAACGCAGTTTATGTTTGCTTGACTGCCTAGCGGGCAGGGAACGCATTTTATATGTTTGCTTGACTGCCTAGCGGGCAGGGAACGCAGTTTATGTTTGCTTGACTGCCTAGCGGGCAGGGAACGCAGTTTATGTCTGCTTGACTGCCTAGCGGGCAGGGAACGCGGTTTATGTTTGCTTGACTGCCTAGCGGGCAGGGAACGCATTACAGCCGGTGGGGCTGGGTTTTTATGTTAGCTTGACTGCCTAGCGGGCAGGGAACGCATTACAGCCGGTGGGGCTGGGTTTTTATGTTAGCTTGACTGCCTGGCGGGCAGGGAACGCATTACAGCCGGTGGGGCTGGGTTTTTATGTTAGCTTGACTGCCTAGCGGGCAGGGAACGCACTGCAGCCGGTGGGGCTGGGATTTTTGTCTGATTATTGTAGTATTTCCGTTGGTACCAGTGTTTTGTCGGGACCAGCCTGGTGGGTGAAGGCTGGCGATTGTTATATTCTGAATATCTGACACCGGTGGTGTTAACATGTACATGGCCATTTTGCTCTCTATCATTTTGTGGTTTCTGCTTAATTGTTGTTACAGTGTGGGTACCCTTGGTGTGTGTGTGTGTATTGTGTGGTTAGTTCTGGATTCCGGAATTTACGCTCATTTGTATGTTTGTGATTTTTGCAAATGTCTTCTCATTAGCGCAGCCACGTTCATTTTCTCCTTTGTTCTTTATCTCTCCTGTGCCTGTTGCCCAGCGCTGTGTTAGTCACCCACGCTCATTCGCTCCCGTCCGTGACCACCACCCCGGGTGGGCGGATCTCCGTGACTAGTCTACGTTTGGGGAAGACGCACGGGGCTCAAGCTCTCGTGGCAGTCGAGCACTGTAGACATTCTTTTTCCCCTATACTTACTATACTTCTTCCACGTGTGGCACGCCTTGGTTACTCAAAAAATGGGACAGGAACACGCTAGACCTGCTAAGGGCTTGCTAGCTTGTGACATTGTGAAAGAAAGGGCAGGAGAAGATGCAATGCTAAAACTTAAAAAGATTGCTAAGGTGTGTGGTTTCCAGATGTTGCCCAGCGGGAGATTACAACCTGAGTTTTGGAGAAAGTTACTCATAGACAAGGAAGGGTTGTTGTTGGATAATGGACTAACGAAAGTTGCAGAGGCTTGGTACCGGGTAGCTAGAGGGTTGAAAAGGGAAGGATGGGTCGAGGAAGAACTGGAAGTTGAGGGGCAAATCGTGTATGTTTATCA
>CAKOES020000677.1:0-16948 GCA_933207985.1 Pelobates cultripes
ACACAGTAAGGGAGGAGACTATATTTAAAAGAAGAAAAACTACCACAACAAGAGGACATAGTCTTAAATTAGAGGGGCAAAGGTTTAAAAATAATATCAGGAAGTATTACTTTACTGAGAGGGTAGTGGATGCATGGAATAGCCTTTCAGCTGAAGTGGAAGAGGTTAACACAGTGAAGGAGTTTAAGCATGTGTGGGATAGACATATGGCTATCCTAGCTATAAGATAAGGCCAGTGACTAATTACAGTATTTAGAAAATTGGGCAGACTAGATGGGCCGAATGGTACTTATCTGCCATCACATTCTATTTTTCGATGTTTCTATGTTCCCTCTCAAACTTTCTCACATCTAGATAAAACCATGGAGTGTCCCAATTGTAAAAGATGGAACTGTTCCACTTGTTGCAGCCTCTCTCTCTCCAAATGAGCAGGAACAAAAAAAAAAGGACATGGAGATCCCGGCAGAGCTGTTGGCCTTGTATCTGTGCACTCAGGTGAGTACAATGAAGGCCAGATGCAAAGTTGGAATGTTCGTTACTTCCTTTCTTCCATTGTGTAGTTCCTTGTACATCATGGTACATCATGGTGCACTCTACTTTGTCCATCTTGGATCCCCAGAAAAAGTAAAAACTGCTCTTGTGATTGCTCTGCAAATAGCCTCCATAGGGGGCCATATCTGGGCTGTGTCCTGTAAAAAAGCAAAAATCACATCCGCAGGTTCTTTAAGTCTCTAAGGCTCCACAATCCAAACTTCTGGTCCATTTTTGCCATTCTCTCATCCCTGCTTTTTTGGGCAGAGCCCTGTCTTTCTAACCAGTCACTTAAACACTTAGCCGAGACTTAGTGAAGGGTGAATTAGAACTGGTTTAATGTAGACATGTGCAATTTGTTTCATTCGGAATGTACACTGGGATGAATTTTGTGCATTTTGGGCATTTGGATGCATACGAATGTCTGAAGTTTGAATTGCTGAATTGCCGAATATCCAAATTGCCGAAGTGTCGAATTTCCGAAGTGCCGAACCGAAAGCTGAAGTCCCGAATTCCCGCAGTTCCAAATTGCCAAAGTTTAGAATTGCAGAAGTTCCGAAGTGGGTTAGGATTAGGGGTAGCGTTTATGTTTAGGGCTTTAGGGGTTAGGGGTTAGGGTTTAGGGGTAGGGTACGAATTACCGAAGTTACGAATTGCCAAAGTCCAGAATTTTGGAAGTGCGGAACCGAATCGAATGCCATTGGTCCGAATTGCCAAAGCAGACAATTTTTTTTACTTACCCAAATTTCCGAACTGAACCAAATTGTTTGCCTATGCACATCCCTAGTTTAATGTGAACAAGGCACTCTTTTATACACACAAACCCAACAAGAGGTCCATGGCTTGAACAATGTAAATCCCACATTGGTTCCTTTAAGACTGGGAGATAACTAGATCAGTGACCGCTAATTTAATTATCCCTCAGACATCAAGGTGCTATTGCAATATACCCTAAAACATATGAAATGACACAAAAAAAAACCCTACCTGTCTTATATCCACAGGTAGCTTTCCCCCTCTGGCTCCTTTGGTCAAAAGAGCACTATTGCCGCACTTACGGTGTTAAATCGACACCAGCGTGGGTTTTAGTGAGGGGGTTCACCAGTCACCAGGTGGGTTGGAGTGAAGGCTGTGCCAGATGAAGGATAGGTGAAAAAACAGGGAGTGTGACTTCAGCTCTTAAGTGAGAAATTCTGATGAATTGCTCTGCATAGTGACAGAACTGCGATTTGTTACACTGGCCCCAGCCATCAATAATCTGTTTTTCCCCATCAATCATCTCTCTTTTTTTGATGCCACAAGTGAAATTCAGAATTCTAAACCATAACGAACATGCTTGGACATTACGTATTTAGGTTTTTTACAATTCCGGTACATTTTGGTTTAGAGTTTGGGAATTTGACCAGTCACAAGATTGCCACATATTTGGAGAAATTGCACTTTGGACCGAAATGAATCTCCAAGTCTAATGGAGCTAGTTTGGTTAAAGATTACAGACAGTGATATTCAGAATATTTGTAACAGACAACAATATCACCAAATACACTATAACCTCTTTCAGGAATCCACTGTGTGAACTTTGGTGAAAACGTAGTCTTTGAAACAGTAGAAACAGGAAGAAGCAATGATGACGATGAACGACCGTGAGTTGTTTACTTGAAACAAAATCTGTATGAAAAAGAAATAAATCAAGGTGTTGACTTTATTTTTGTTAAATAAATCATGACACAGTGTAATATGTCATGTGTTGTTGTTTATCTGAGGTTGTATTTATCTAATTTTAGAACCTGCTAAGGAACAGATCATTGTGATTATGTCCTGATATGTAAAACCATAGAATTCAAAGAGTGTGTACTTTGTTTTTTCCATAACTGTATATGTATTTCTAAAGCTACAGTTTTGATGACATTTATCATTTTGCCCTCCTTCACATGTACAAAAAAAAATAAAAATAAAAAAAAATAAAGAAAACAAATTACTCATCTTTTCTCCAGCACTAGGTGTAAAATTGCACTGCCACAACGTCCTCCTCGGATTGTGTCATCCTGGATGACGGGCCAATGTAATACTACTCATAGAGAAGCATTGGGCAATGCTCGCCACAATGTGCCTACAGTTTCTCTATAGAGGATTATTATACTTAATGATTCTCTATGGCTGACAGTGATGGCACTGTACATTAGACATGTGCAATTCATTTCGTTCCGAATGTAAATTTTGACAAACATCGGCAATTCTGAAATTCAGATGCTTCCGAATGTCCAAATTGCCGAATTGGCGAGTTTCCGAAGTGCCGAACCGAAGTGCCGAATTTCAGAAGTGCCGAATTTCGGAACTGCCAAACCAAAGTGCCGAATTTCGAAAGTGCCGAAGTGCTTCGGATTTTTGAAAAGTGGAAAAACAAGAGGGGAAATGATGACAGAGGGGAATAATGACAGGAATCTAACCTTAATTCTACCCCTAACCCTACTCCTACCCCTAATCCTGGATGTGTAAGTGGTTGTTGTGGTTAGGGTTAGGGGTTTCTGAAAAGTGGCAAGAGAGGGAGGGAAAATTACAAGAATAATGACATGAATTTAACCCTACCCCTAACCATAACCCCAACACAAACCCTAACCGTAGATGTGTAAGTGGTTGTTGTAGTTAGGGTTGGGAGTAGGGTTAGGATTAGGGTTGGGGTTGGGGTAAAGTTAGGGGTAGGATTAGGGATAGGGTTATTGTTGGGGTTGGGGGTACGGTTAGGGATAGGGTTAGAGGTAAGGTGCCGAATAGCTGAAGTCCCGAAGTGCCGAATTGCCGAAGCCCTGAATTGCTAAAGCCCCAAAATTCGGAAGTGCCGAACCGAATTGCCGAATTGCCGAAGTCCCGGATTTTGGAAGTGCCGAACCAAACCAAATTTTTTGCCCATGCACATCCCTACTGTACATGCATGTGATGTCATAGTGTGTTACGGTATAAGAATCGGGAAGTAAGATTTATGGCTTTCATACCTTTTTATGCACTTTCATATCCCCCTTACACAGACCTCAGATCAGCACATCCAGCTCCTTCAGACCTCATATCAGACATGCACACGTGTGCATGAGCCGACACACTCACAAGTGCACTGATTCAATGGCTTCTCAATGAGACTGAAAGTATCTTCCAGGGAAAAAGGGAGAACTGCAGCTTTTGCTAGCTATTTTAAGATATACTTCCCAAGAATACATACATGAAAAATAATGCTTTCATGTATTAATAGGGGGTATATATAAAAAGTGATTTGCATATTTTGCCCATTTGGCCAGTGGAGTGTTTCTGTAATGGAAGGACGTAGATCCCAAACTGTTGTGAAATTGCAGCTCCCATGATGCACTGCCATGTTTCCCCTTGCCATATTTTCTCTTGGCTCTACTGGACCCAATAGATACCCTCATAAACTCACAGATCATAAGGTTGTTTGAGCAGGGTCTTCTTCAACACTTGTCTCTTTCAATATTATTTTGTATGTCAATTACGGTACTTGTTATCAAATGTCTCCATTTTATAGTAGTAAAGTGCTGAAGGTGGTGCCATAAATGTGAATATTAATAAAAGTTAATAATAATAAATGCTAATAATAAGTGCTGGCATCTTAGCGTAGTAATCTAATCAGAAACCAGACAGTCTTCTTCTGTTAATAAATAACGTTTGCCTTAACTCACTCCTGTGTATTGCACCTTGATCTTGAAATCTATTATTACATGTAAATGACCTTTGGCTTACAGATTAACCAGCAACTTTGCCAACTCCAGAGATCATTGTCTGTTACTAAGACATCAATATTCTCTTCACACATAAAACCACTGCTTTTTTTTTTTTTTTAAAGGTTCTGCAGAAAAAAACATTTTTTTGTCAGAATATTGCCATTCTACATGTTTTTATTTTTGTTTTGTTTTGTCTACAATCATTTTTTTGCATTAAATATCTTTTCAATGTAGTTGGCTATCAAAACTATTTAAATTTCTCGTAATCTAGACACAAGGCCAGCAAATGATCCATAAAATATATTGATTTCCTTTTTTTTTTTATTAAGATCTGGTAAAATAAATGCAGAGATTATATGTCCTTCAAAGCAGATTAAAATGTGTCTCTTGGACTAAATTCACCCCCTCCTAAAGTGGTGACAGCACCAAAACAAAGGCAGCGTAAACTGTCTCTAGCTCTCCCATGGCTTCATAGTGCACTCACAGATCCATGCATATAATCAGGAACATCACATTTCTCAGACTGTTGCACCGGACAATGTTGAAAGCTGTAAAGCTGTTTCTACCTCTAGAGCAGACAGAGACAGACAGGGAGCGGCAGTTAAAGGACCATTATAGGCACCCAGACCACTTCAGCTTAGTGAATTTGTCTGGGTGCCAGGTCCAGCTAGGATTAACCCTTTTTTCTGTAAACATGGCAGTTTCAGAGAAACTGATATGTTTGCCTATGCGTTAATCCAGCCTCTAGTGGCTGTCTCATTGACAGCCGCTAGAGGGCTTCCGCGCTTCTCACTGTGATTTTCACAGTGAGAAGACACCAGCGTCCATAGGAAAGCATTCACAATTTGACTTGCTGAATGCGCGCGCTGCTCTTGCTGCGCATGCGCATTCAGCCGAGGAGGAGGAGAGGAGGCGGAGAGGAGGAGGAAATCTCCCCGCCCAGCGCTGGAGAAAGAGGTAAGTTTAACCCCTTCCACCCCCTAGAGCCCGGCAGGAGGGCGACCCTGAGGGTGAGGGCACCCTCAGGGCACTATAGTGCCAGGAAAACGAGTATATTTTCCTGGCACTATAGTGGTCCTTTAAATGATAAAAAAAAGGAGCCTTTATTATTACTGGCATTTATATAGCACCAACTTCTTCCCCATCGCTTCAAAATAGTATAAAGGATAAATTTAACATCAAAGGAGACAAACAACTAGTTTTAACAGTAAAAGCAGGTTGACAAGGACCTGCTCGAACAAACTTGCAATCAAGAAAAGGCGAAGTATAGTTAAAAAGAAAAGGGTAAAAGGAAAGCAAGGAAAACGAGGAATGATGGCAATACAAAAGCACAGAGTATCGCTGATGAAAGCACAGACAAGAGGAGCAAGGGGTAGTGGGGTGGGAGAACAGGAAGAGCATGAGAGAAAGGTTAACAAAAACAGGGAGAACATTTAGCAGAGGGGAAGAAAAATAGATAGAACATGGAGTAGAATGTAAAACAGGATAGACTAGGTGCAGTAGGAAATCTTGGTATGGATTTCAGAAACAGGGTTTTGGTGTGTGGCATAGGGAGACAGAATTTAGCTTTTGGAACTTGAGAGCACAGTTATTTGCAATGTTCATAGCTCAATTCTACATGTTTGGCTGGATCTATTTTGTCATTAAGCTGTGAGCAGTGATGGATTGCTTGCATCTGTCTGACCAAGTTAGCTATAGTTCATAAATTTCAAGGAACACTATTGTGTCAGGAACACAAACACGTATTCCTGACACTCTAGTGGTAAAATCATTATTTAGGTTTCTGACCCCCCATTCCTCTCTTTGAATAGATATTTTACTCACCTTTTTTCCAGCGCTGTACTGGTCTTGCCACAGCTGGCCACACCTCAAATTTGATAATCTCAGCCAATCCAGTGCTTTCCCATAGGAACGCTGTGCTGCTCCAATCAGCATCTCCTCATCCTGATTCATTGAATTAATGCATCTCTATGGGGAGCGTTCAGCATCTTCATGCAGAGCACACTGAGCATGCAGAGCACATTGTGCAGCCACTGACCCAGGAAGCACCTCTAGTGGCCATCTGAGTGACTAGAGGTGTTACTAGGCAGTAATGTAAACATTGCCTTTTCTCTGAAAAGGCAGTGTTTATAGTAAAAAGACTGCAGGAACATTAAAGGACCACTATAGTGCCACTCGTTTTCCTGGCACTATAGTGCCCTGAGGGTGCCCCCACCCTCAGGGTCCCCCTCCCGCCCGGCTCTGGGGAGAGGAAAGGGTTCAAACTTACCTTTTTTTCCAGCGCCGGGCAGGGAGCTCTCCTCCTCCTCTCCGCCTCCGATCCTCCCTTTCGGCTGAATGCGCACGCGCGGCAAGAGCTGCGCGCGCATTCAGCCGGTCTCATAGGAAAGCATTTACAATGCTTTCCTATGGACGCTGGCGTGCTCTCACTGTGATTTTCACAGTGAGAATCACGCAAGCGCCTCTACTTGCTGTCAATGAGACAGCCACTAGAGGCTGGATTAACCCATTATAAACATAGCAGTTTCTCTGAAACTGCTATGTTTAAAAAAAATGGGTTAATCCTAGAGGGACCTGGCACCCAGACCACTTCATTAAGCTGAAGTGGTCTGGGTGCCTAGAGTGGTCCTTTAAGCTGTAGTCGTTCTGGTGACTATAGTGTCCTGTTAAGCCAAAGGCTTTGCTATATTAGCTTAAACATTTACAATTTTTTACAATTTCACTGTTGTTTGTAATTTGGTATGATAAATGCATTAAAAGTACTGACATTTTTGCATGCTAAACTTAGAGTAAAGGGGTAAAACTGATTTTTGTTTTATTCTGTAAATGTTTGACCTGTCACACTGAGTAGGACAACCATTTATGTGGTATTTTGCATCATTTACTTTCTCTTGCCTTATGTAAACACAATTAAACAGAGATTTTACATTTTAGCCGAGGAGGAA
Organism: Pelobates cultripes; assembly: GCA_933207985.1. Classification (NCBI taxonomy): domain Eukaryota; kingdom Metazoa; phylum Chordata; class Amphibia; order Anura; family Pelobatidae; genus Pelobates; species Pelobates cultripes. Next base: position 7,202 of record CAKOES020000677.1, read on the forward strand.
GAAGGAAATAGAATATGCAAACACATGTTAATGAAATTCTGGAAATTCTACACTATTATTTATATTTCAAATTATAAAATAATATATTTAAGTCTAGAAAAAGTATGGGGTAAACACAATGATTTTTTTGCTTTTTATAGCTAGAAAAAAAATACAATTATATTTATGTATAATTAATTAATAAACACTTTCGTTGTTATGCTATAAAACTGAATAGTAGCAAATTAAATTCTAAATAACACAATTGAGGAGCCCGGTTGTGGCAAAAAGCACTTCGGGACTTAACTCTATGCGTAATGATAGTTCTTGATGTTACCGCATTTTCCACACGCAGAGGATATTTTAACTTTTTATTTTTAGGTTTATGTTGGTGTTTTTTGATTTTTTTTGTCTTTTGTCTTTTGCATTTATTATTTTGGATTTCCTTACTAAGCAGAAGTAAGTTAGAGCCTTTGGGTATGGCAGTATAAAGGTTTGGGGTTTAGTTGTGATGCCCTCAAAAGCACAGATTAGCAGTTTCTCTCCCCATTCTACCTGTTACTCTTTTTTGTTATCTATTCAGACATATACATTGTATCCTGCAATCTCAGACCCAGGCTGGTCAAATTGATAGACTTTTAAAAATTGTTGATTGATTACCATATAGTGAGAGTACGAGAGCTATATGTATGGGAGACAGATATTATGATTTGCTTTTTACGCCAAAGCCATTATAAGTAAACTAATCCCATTTTGTGGAAACTTTTCTAAGACTTTTCTAAAGATAATTGACATTTAGATTTAGATTCAAATATTTTGGTGCAAACTGTGCTATTTTACGTAATTAATAAAAGTTTGTGTCTGCATGGGCCAGTGTGTGTGTTAGTCTGCATTAATCAGTGTGTGTGTCAGTCAGTCTGCATCAATCAATGTATGTGTGTGTCTGCATCAATCAGTGTGTGTGTGTCAGTCTGCATCAGTCAATGTGTGTGTGTCTGCTTGGGTCAGTGTATGTGTGTGTGTCTGCTTGGGTCAGTGTGCGTATGTGTCTGCATGGGTCAATGTGTGTGTGTGTGAGTGACTGCTTGGGCCAATGTGTGTATGTCAGTCTACATCAGCCAGTGTGTGTGTGTCTGCTTGGGCCAGTGTGTGTGTGTCAGTCTACATGTGTTGCATGAGTCAGTGAATTTGTGTGTGCATTGGTCACTGATTGTAATTGTGTGGACCATTGAGTGTGAGTGAGTGAATGGGTGTGTGCATTTCTGTATCGTTGATTGCATTTGGGCAAAAAGGACCAAGGACATAATTATAAATAAAAAGATCAATACTTTTAAAAGAACATTACAGTGTTAGTAACATAAACCTGTCTTCCAAATACTATAGTGCTTCTGTCCCTACATAGATTTAAGCACCCCCTCCTCCCCTTAACCCCTCTGCACTGCTTGCCTCCTTACCTCACTCAGTGTCACTTATGGGGCAACACTGCTCCAATCCAATGTTCCTTATACAAGAGCATTGGGGACCTGATGGGCATCAGTGGCAAGCACTATGCACTATAGACACTATAGTCACGAAAACAACTTTAGCCTAATGAATCAGTTTTTTTATATATCATACCTCTGAAGCAGTGGCGTACACATGACCCATGGGGCCCCGGTGCAAAAATTGATCCGCAGGGGCGTACATACCCCTGCGACCGCGGTATGTACACCAGTGCATGCAGATGCACACATATACTTGAAGGACCACTACAGACACCCAGATCACATCAACTCAATGAAGTGGTCTGGTTGTCAGGTCCCTCTAGTTTAAACCCTGCAGCTGAAAACATAGCAGTTTCAGAGAAACTGCTATGTTTCACTGAGGGTTAATCCAGCCTCTAGTGGCTGTCTCACTGACAGCCGCTAGAGGAGCTTCCGTGATTCTAAGACACTGAACGTCCATAGGAAACATTGAGTAATGCTTTCCTATGGGCGGTTTGAATGCACACGCGGCTCTTGCCGCACATGCGCATTCGGAGCTGAGAGGCGGAGGGATCCCCAGTACCTAGGGAGTCCAGCCTGGAGAAAGGTAAGTGCTGACACACACACACACTCTCACGAACAGATGCATACACACTAGCTAACAGACACACACATTTGCTGACAGAGACACACTCAGCGACAGACATACATACACACTCACTTACAAAACATACTCTCATTGACAAACACACACTCACTAACAGACATCAAACAGACTCACTAACACACACACAGTAACACTCACTGACACTCACTAGCAGACACTCACTCAACAGACACACTCACTGATACTCACTAGCAGACACACACTCTAACACTCACACTAACACACTAACACTAACACACTCACACTAACACACTCGCTGACACTCACTAGCAGACACAAACACTCTAACACTCACACTAACACACTCACTAGCAGACACACACACTCTAACACCCACACTAACACACTCACTGACACTCACTAGCAGACACACACACACTCTAACACTCACACTAACACACTCACTAGCAGACACACACACTCTAACACTCACACTAACACACTCACACTAACACAAACACTCACACAAACTAACATTCACACATGTTTTTTTTTAAATTTATTCCCCCAGCCTCCTTACCTTTTGGAACACTCACTGACACTCGCTAGCAGACACTCACTCAACAGACACACTCACTGATACTCACTAGCAGACACACACTCTAACACTCACACTAACACACTAACACTAACACACTCACACTAACACACTAACACACTCACTGATACTCACTAGCAGACACACACTCTAACACTCACACTAACACACTAACACTAACACACTCACACTAACACACTAACACACTCACTGACACTCACTAGCAGACACACACACACACTCTAACACTCACACTAACACACTCACACTAACACACTCACTAGCAGACACACACACTCTAACACTCACACTAACACACTCACACTAACACAAACACTCACACAAACTAACATTCACACGTTTTTTATTTTTTATTTATTCCCCCTGTCTCCTTACCTTTTGGAGTGCTGGGGGGATTCCCTGGGGTCCAGTGATGCTTCTGGGCTCCTGGGCGGCCAGGCACCTGGTGGGTGGGCGGGCAGGCAGTCTGGCGCGCGAGGGAGCACTCTCCCCTAAGTGCCTCCTCTACAGCTCCCTCGCGCGCCGCTTAGGGTTGCCAGCGCCAGAAGATGGCGTCATCTTCCGGCTCCGGTATCAGTACGTGGCGCGCGAGGGAGCTTATGAGGAAGCACTCGGGAGAGTGCTCCCTCACGTGCCCGCAGGACCGGCCGTGTGGTGACAGCAGGGCCAGCCTCGGGGGAGCCCTGAGGTGGCCGGCTCCTAGGCCCCCCAGGGGAAGAGGCTGGCCCAGTGGCGACCCTGGTATGTACGCCACTGCTCTGAAGTACCCTGCTCAATTCACTGCAATTTAGAAGTTAAATCACTTTCAGTTTATGCAGCCCTTGTCACACCATCCCCTGGATGTGACTGAGACAGCTTGCATAAAAAAATGGTGTAGGGTAGCTCCAATACTCTGGCAGTTATCTCTGATAATTTATCTCTCAGGCTAGAAGAAATGTAGCTGTAGTGATTATACAACGTTCCCAGACTCCTGGAAAAGGCTAGTCTTAGAGCACTCAGTGTTGTTTTCCTGGCACTATAGTGCCCTGAGGGTGCCCGCACCCTCAGGGTCCCACTCCCGCCCGGCTCTGGGGAGAGGAAAGGGGTTAAAACGTACCTTTTTCCAGCGCTGGGCGGGGAGCGCTCCTCCTCCGATCCTCCTCCGTTCCTCCTCCGTTCTTCCCATTCGGCTGAATTTGCACGCACGTCAAGAGATGCGCGCGCATTCACCGGTCTTATAGGAAAGCATTTACAATGCTTTCCAATGGACGCTTGCGTGCTCTCACTGTGAAAATCACAGTGAGAATCACGCAAGCGCCTCTAGCGGCTGTCAGTGAGACAGCCACTAGAGGAATTGGAGGAAGGATTAACCCATTTACAAACATAGCAGTTTCACAGAAACTGCTATGTTTTTAAAAAAATGGGTTAACCCTAGCTGGACCTGGCACCCAGACCACTTCATTAAGCTGAAGTGGTCTGGGTGCCTAGAGTGGTCCTTTAAGGATGCCTCCTCAGTGCTTTACATTTAGCCCCTTGTGGCGGAACTCTTGTACTCCGAGTACCTCTGTCCAGTCCGCTTCCCAGCCGCTTGCCGGGATCCTGGAATGCTTCAGCCCCAGTCACCTAAGTTTGACTGGGGTCTTTCTGGAGCTCTTTTCTTCCAGGCAGGTATCGTCCCCTCTGCCTATTCCTCTACAGTTTCTTTCAAAGAAACTTATAGCGATTTCTCCTGTCTCTACAAAATACATTGGCTCTTAAGGCTTGCTCTCTTGATTTGCCCCTGGGCTAATGGGATCGTGCAGTCAGCCAACGGGTCCAAAGACTCTGTCACTGGGATCCCTGAAAATCCACACAGGACACACCGTTCCAAATTGAACTAACATACAAAGCTTTATTTTTACCTGAACCTGGCCTATATGATCATTACATAAAGCTTATGGTGACACACTCAAATAAATATATAAAACCAAATCATGTGAGAAACATATAGGTACTCATAATACCACATAAACATATTAATAAAGTGGCAAGGCACAATACTTAACACAAAATATCTCACCGGCCTTTAGAATTAGCAATATGCAAATCTATCTGAATATGCCAATAAACAAGCATATAGCTGTTACAACCAACAGATGGCACTATGTATAACTAGGCCCCCATAGCCAAATCCACCTACTTGGTAGCAAGCATCAAAAGGAGAGTAGAGCATACAAACATTTTACCTCAAACCCTGCAAACCCTTAAACATTTAACCTTACACACACCCTGCACCCACAATGGGCACTAGGTGACTTAAACATAAGAGTCATTCAGAAACCTGAATTGTCCAACTTAAGCTCCAGGTGATGGTGACTACAGTCACGCCCCTCTTTGGGCCACCCAAAAAGTTTCTTAATTTATATCATATGGGTCTTGAGCGAAAGGTACCCCAAAAGTGAGGTTTTATGGGAGGAGTTCCAATAGCGAGGGTTTAGGTTTACTCAATTCTCATTTAGGAGTTAAATTACTTGGTTTATGCAGCACTAGCCACATCTCCCTGCATGTGACTTACACAGCCTCCCAAAACACTTCATGTAAAGAGTTATCTAATGTTTACACTTCCTTTCTTGCAAATTCTGTTTAATTTAGAATTTGTTATTTCCTGCTCCTGCTCTGTTAATAGCTTGCCAAACCCCGCAGGAGCCTCCTGTATGTAATTAAAGTTCAACTTACAGAACAGAAGATAAAATAAATTAAAGTAAGTTACATCTGATTGAAAATGAACCCATTTTGTGTCAGTCACAGACAGGTGAGGTGTGGCTAGGGCTGCACAAACATAAACAAATGTAACTTCTAAATGAAAGTGAATTGAGCAGTGAGACTTCAGAGGTATGATCTATACACCAGACTGCTTCATTAAGCTGAAGTTACTTACGTGACTATAGTGTCCCTTTAATGTAGATGTGAAATTATATTCATCCATATTAGCAAACAGATTGAAATCCATAATCCATGTTATTATCTACAATGTATCTAACAGAACATCAGCAAATAATAAAAGAAAGATTATTGAAATAATCTCTTCAGCCTCTGATTTGAATTGTCTTTGTCACCATGTCGCTAGATGGGAGAAGGTGTTTGACAGGGTCAGTTTGGATTTTATGGCCAAGGCTTTATCGAAATTTAGGATAGGGGGCTTGTTGTATCAAAAAATTATGGCTTTCTATCGTGTCATAGAGGCGACGCTCTCAGGAAAACCCAGGCCTCAACAGGGTTGCCCCTTGTCCCCACGCCTCTATAGTCTGACAATATAAATACTATTATAAGAATAATGATAATATGAAAGGATTTAAAGTTAACCAGCAAGAACTAAAAATCAGCGTATCTGCTAACGATATACAGTCAGGTCCATAAATATTGTGACATCGACACAATTCTAACCTTTTTAACTCTATACACCACTCTAACTCTGAAATGAAACAAACAAGATGTGCTTTAACTGCAGACATTCAGCTTTAATTTGAGGGTATTTACATCCAAATCAGGTGAACGGTGTAGGAATTACAACAGTTTGTATATGTGCCTCCCACTTTTTAAGGGACCAAAAGTAATGGGACAGATTAACAGTCATAAATCAAACTTTCACTTTTAAATACTTGGTTGCAAATCATTTGCATTCAATTACAGCCTGAAGTCTGGAAAGCATAGACATCACCAGACGCAGGGTTTCATCCCTGGTGATGCTCTGCCATGCCTCTACTGCAACTGTCTTCAGTTCCTGCTTGTTCTTGGGGCATTTTCCCTTCAGTTTTGTCTTCATCAAGTGAAATGCATGCTCAATCAGATTCAGGTCAGGTGATTGACTTGGCCATTGCATAAAATTCCACTTCTTTCCCTTAAAAAACTCTTTGGTTGCTTTTGCAGTATGCTTCGGGTCATTGTCCATCTGCACTGTGAAGCGCTGTCCAATGAGTTCTGAAGCATTTGGCTGAATATGAGCAGATAATATTGCCCGAAACACTTCAGAATTCATCCTGCTGCTTTTGTCAGCAGTCACATCATCAATAAATATAAGAGAGCCAGTTCCATTGGCAGCCATTCATGCCCATGGCATGACACTACCACCACCATGCTTCATAGATGAGGTGGTATGCTTTGGATCATGAGCAGTTACTTTCCTTCTCCATACTCTTCTCTTCCTATCACTCTGGTACAAGTTGATCTTGGTCTCATCTGTCCATAGGATGTTGTTCCAGAACTGTGAAGGCTTTTTTGATGTTGTTTGGCAAACTCTAATCTGGCCTTCCTGTTTTTGAGGCTCACCATGGTTTACATCTTGTGGTAAACCCTCTGTATTCACTCTGGTGAAGTCTTCTCTTGATTGTTGACTTTGACACACATACACCTACCTCCTGGAGAGTGTTCTTGATCTGGCCAACTGTTGTGAAGGGTGTTTTCTTCACCAGGGAAAGAATTCTTCGGTCATCCACCACAGTTGTTTTCCGTGGTCTTCCGGGTCTTTTGGTGTTGCTGAGCTCACCGGTGTGTTCTTTCTTTTTAAGGATGTCCCAAACAGTTGATTTGGCCACACCTAATGTTTTTGCTATCTCTCTGATGGGTTTGTTTTATTTTTTCAGCCTAATGATGGCTTGCTTCACTGATCTCATATTGAGAGTTGACAGCAACAGATTCCAAACGCAAATTGCACACTTGAAATGAACTCTGGACCTTTTATCTGCTCCTTGTAAATGGGATAATGAGGGAATAACACACACCTGGCCATGGAACATTTGAGCAGCCAATTGTCCCATTACTTTTGGTCCCTTGAAAAGTGGGAGGCACATATACAAACTGTTGTAATTCCTACACCGTTCACCTGATTTGGATGTAAATACCCTCAAATTAAACCTGAAAGTCTGCAGTTAAAGCACATCTTGTTCATTTCATTTCAAATCTATTGTGGTGTTGTATAGAGCCAAAACGATTAGAATTGTGTCGGTGTCCCAATATTTATGGACCTGACTGTATAAATCACACTGGAGGACCTTATAATGTCCCTTAGATTTCTCATGGATGAAACTGAATAATATAGTAGGATGGCATCTTATAAGGCTAATAATAATAGAGATCAATACTATTAGATATAAGTATTGAAGATATGCAAATACAATATAAGTGGAGCTCTGATATACCTGAATAAAAATCTTGAGGATATATACCCTTGATGTATCACTTTACAGAAATCTGTGAATGATATTTAACACAATAATAGTGCCGATGGCATGAACAATAATCATATAATGAGTTAGGATGAGAAGATTATCAACTCACAAAGATAGAGCCAATGGATAACCTGGCTCTGGTATGAAACGCCCCTGGATCCTTAAGGGAGATCCACACCACTCTTCTGTGTCTTTGAAACCCGTATTATAATCAGCAAGGGCAGACAGAAAGACTTCAGTAGTATTGAAGAATAAATTTATTAAACACAAATCAAATAAGGTAAAAATGATCAAATGATCAAAAAGTACTTAAGTAGTCTTGTAGTTATAGTCCAAAACACGTTTTGCCATCAGCTGGCTTCCTCAGCAGTCACTTCCATCTTTTATATCTTCCTGATTTCAAAAATTGCCGGCATCTGTGTACCCGGAAGTGTCCATGGTGGAACGCATGTTCCCTACCGTGGAACGCATGCTCTTTCCATCTATTTTAATCTACTAGTCTATGCATCCGGAAATGCCTCCAATGCAACGCACGTTCCGTCTAATGGAACGTACGTTCCGTCTGTCCACCTGATTACATGATCTAATACCTACTTATTTTCTACATGGAACGCAAGTCTGCGTTCCATTTCCATATTTCCAAACTGAGAATTTTATCTGTCCACAGTATGACTTGCTGGACGCTCCAATGGAGTACATATGACCCAAAAATAAACATAAGAACAATTAGTCGTTTTCATATGACAGTTGTCTTCAAATTAAAAGTATATTTATTAGAAACTGTTATCTGGAGTGCTTCTTGTTTCATCTATAGTTATGTATTGTGTAACAGGTGGACACGCCACCATTGTGAGATTACAGTGCAAGCAGCTTGAATGAAATACATATCATTCAAAAACATAAAAACAATTTAAACTAATAGACATAACAAATATCATATACAAATTAAAAAATATCATATTAAAAAAAACGGTTGTTAAAGTGCTACACATAGCACCTATAGTTACATGTTGTGCAATAAAAAGAGAACACCACACCACTATAAAATTATAGCGTAAAATAATTTTTCAAAATGAAGATGGAGGGATAAATTCAGAAGTAAATGGTTATAAGTTTTATAAAAAAAAATATGTTGTTTAATAAAAAGGAATACATAAGAAGGTCCATAGAAAAGCGGGAGAAAACATTTATATCGTTATTTAAAATTGTATTAAGTTAAAAAATGGCACACTTCAAAATATAAATTCAAACCATGGGGGGCTAATGTGTTACAATTAAAAATATATCTCATTTCTTCAATGCCAATTTGTTTTGTGAAATCTCCGCCTCTCCAATTTCTTTTGACTAATTTAAGTGCACAAAAGGTGAGATCTTTAGGATTTTGATTATGATACTCCTTAAAATGTTGGGATACACTGTGCGTCTTTACGCCTTTTTTAATGTTTTTGACGTGTTCTGATATTCTTATGTGTAAGCATCTAATTGTTCTCCCAATATATGACATGTCGCAAGGACATTTTAGTATATAAATAATATTTTTTGAAAAGCAAGTAAGTTGTTCTCTTATTGTAAAGTCTTTCTTTGTAAATTCATTTATATTCTTTACATTTGTTTTTTTACTATTAGTTTCTCTACATGCTAAACAACTTCCACATCCAAAAAAACCTTTATTACTGGTTAAAAAGTTCTTTGTGTCAGGATTACTATATGATTCAGCACGTAGAATTGTGTTACACAGGTGACTAATAGGTAGCATTTTACCGGGCCTTAAAATGGCTGGACTAACTTACCAAAGAATTGTCAGGGTGCTAGCCGAGGTCAAGGGACACAGAAAGGGACACAACGATAAAGGAAAGCCAGAGGTCAGGGATACCAGAATACAAGGAAGTCAAAATC
>CAKOES020000678.1:0-20576 GCA_933207985.1 Pelobates cultripes
ACACAGTAAAGGAGTTTAAGCATGCGTGGGATAGGCACAAGGCTATCCTAACTATAAGATAAGGCCAGGGACTAATGAAAGTATTTAGAAAATTGGGCAGACTAGATGGGCTGAATGGTTCTTATCTGCCGTCACATTCTATGTTTCTATACTGCCACTAACCTACACAATTTAAAATAATAAAACCCCAAACTTCATTTCTTCCCTAATTAGCATGTAAATCCCTTTTTGGGTTTCTGGGAAATTTAGTTACCTGTGCGTCATGGCTCTTCACCAGTAATAAAATGTGCACTAAGAATCACACGATTCTGTATTATGTTCTGACTGATGCATTCTTTCAATTTAGGTGTTTGGGGTCTACATTTATTGTTCAATATATTCCTCTTCCAGAGCTGTTCCTACTCCCCCAAATTAAACTGAACCTACAGGAAGTGATGGAAGGTGCAGAGATGACCCTGACATGTGACACAGTTCCTAAATATCCCACAGACCTGATGTTTGCTTTTTACAGAGATGGAGAGATGGTGCAGGGGTTCAATTCATCCACTAGGTACCAGGTCCAGGCAGCTCAGCTGAAGGACTCAGGAAATTATACCTGTGAGGTCAGAACATCAAATTATACTATAAAGAAGAGAAGCCATGTGTTACATATTCAAGTGCAAGGTGAGTGGGGAACTTGGTTACCCATATAACTCTCCTCTCAATGGGGAAAATATATACAAACAAGGTCTACACAGAAATATACACAGAACCTCTATACAGGGAGATACGCTGAAATATATAGAGATATACACAGTACGTGTATACAGGGAGGCATATAGAGATATACACCTATATATAGTGATATGCTGAGAGATATATAGAGATAAGAATTTATAACGTTATTCAAAGATATATTGGTGGTAGCCCTGCTAATAGATAATGCACCCCCAATTAATAATGCCATTGTATCCCGTTATTTAATCATTCAAACACAATACATTCTGTCATCTTGTAAAACAACATTTAGAAGATCGATCCTCACCCAACATTCTCTGATGTTTAATTAGGGGAGGGAGAAAGCCCTTCCCTAATGTGGCTCGTCTCTGGAGATAACTATATTGCCCCATGTGTATTTTCCAGTCAATACTCCCAAGTGGAGCGGAATAAGTAACTGATGAGAAAAAGTCAAAATCAAAAACGAATATAGCTGTTTGAATCGTCGGTCAAGTAGAGTGTTATGTACTGTTACTTATTCCTCTCCACATGGAAGTGTTTACTGGCTAGCAAATCGAAGGGACAATATCGTTATTTCCACAGACTAGTGACATTAGGAAACAGGCTGTTCAGCTTTCTCCTTGCCTCTTGTACTCTACTAAATACTTAATTTAGAACCTGAATACTTGGACTTGGTTTAGGAACGAGGGGGTTTAGTAGTGGTGTCTGATTACTATTATTACACATTCTTTATTCATTTGACCATAAATGTATCATTATATGAACGAAGTGGCACTATTATATAGCATGTATTATGATGACCCCTAGAGGCTGAGATGAGCATTACGTATGTTGTTTTTTTTTTTTTTAATTTCTTTTCTTGACATATATAATTGGTAAATAGTTGTACTAGAGGAGAGTGATTCAAATAGACCACCAACTGCCTCTTAACAGGTGGTTCTCACTAACTGTATCAGAGATTATAGACCTTTTTATATAACTAAGATTATTAATACTGGTAATATTGATATTTGGAACTTAGTTATATATGGATTTTTAATCATTTTTTTTAAGACACAATAACAATAAAATCTAGGTTTTAGATATTGTCACATCACTTATTGTGCCTTTTTTTGTTCTTTAATTTGTTCTTATGTAACCTTGCTGTAATTGTATAGTGAAAGAAGGCACAGCTTCTATTATGTGCCAAAAGGGAATTTATGTAATTTTTATATCGAGTTACTGGTGGCTGAGCACAAGCTCCAACACTGAATAGCAGAAAGTTTCCCTCATAGATATGGCTGTCTATTAGAGTTTGGGCCATTCTCATGAATTCTGTTTTGACTACTTGAATTTTTTTGAGTACTTGAATATTCTTAGGGTTCGCAGATATGGACCCCTTGCTCACTGTGCCTTGATGGTATCAGCAATACCTCACTGATGAAGTCCACTGACAAAGGTTGGCATTTCAGTTTTGGATGTCCTTGTGCATTCAATCATTCTAATGTGAATTACAGGCACTTACCACCAACTACCCTATCGCATACTGCAGAATACAATAATCTGTAGTAATTTAATATAGTAATTAAATGGCAATTACATAATAAATAGTGATATTATAATAAGCGTTCCTTATACAATAAGATGTTATACTATAATAAGCAGCCAATGGTTATGGTCCTTGGAGTGTTCGGCTCTACACATTCGTTATCCTTTTTGCCTTTTCCTGCTAGACTAACAATAGAAATAAAGCCGCTATCAATTTTTAAATTCTGTTTCCCTCCCCCCCCCCACCCGGCCCAATTCATGCAGTTTTTTTTATGTTTTTCCATTTTTGTGGGTGGTGGGTGAAGTGAAACAGCTTATCTAATCACTAGTTCTAAGACACAGTAACAGTGTTGATACACAGAGGGCAAAGTGAACCTGATTTAAAACTGTCTGGGTTTAATCGGTCTCAAATGCTTTCTAAGATTTATTGTGATTAGGTGTGATTTTCCTTTAGCCATGTAGAGACCGGTCTGTACTTCATTTTCCCAGTAGCCAATGACTAACGTTGCCTGCTTTTTTCTAGACATGCCCACAGATCAGGAATATCTGTCTCTAATTCAAATTGCCTCTCTGGCGGTTGTACTACTCAGCGTGATTACCCTGGTCTGTGTGTTTAGACGTAGACTGTCTCGTGTTTTCTGTAACTGTCTCCATGATCAAACTGAAAAAGGTAAGTAAGCATCTGCCTACAAGTTTGTAATTTGAATTACTCACCTTCCCAACTCTGGGGTCAGATTCTGCATAGTTACAGACATTATTAAGGGTCTGGGAAACAAAAATCTGTGTTTGTTAAAATAACAACTTAGCATTATTGTAGAAACTAAACTAAAATAATTTGTGATTATTTTTTATTATTTGTGTCATTCTTCAGTTACTACGGTGCTAATATATCCCAATTTCTGTATTAAATCACAGTTAAAGGACCACTCTAGGCACCCAGACCACTTCAGCTTAATGAAGTGGTCTGGGTGCCTGGTCCAGCTAGGGTTAACCCATTTTTTTTATAAACATAGCAGTTTCAGAGAAACTGCTATGTTTATAAATGGGTTAAGCCTTCCCCCAAAGCCTCTAGCGGCTTTCTCATTGACAGCCGCTAGAGGCGCTTGCGTGATTCTCACTTTGAAAATCACAGTGAGAGCACGCAAGCGTCCATAGGAAAGCATTGATAATGCTTTCCTATGCGACCGGCTGAATGCGCGCGCAGCTCTTGCCGCGCGTGCGCATTCAGCCGACAGGGCGGAACAGAGGAGGATCGGAGGCAGAGAGCTCCCCGCCCAGCGCTGGAAAAAGGTAAGTTTTACCCCTTTTCCCCTTTCCAGAGCCGGGCGGGAGGGGGACCCTGAAGGTGGGGGCACCCTCAGGGCACTATAGTGCCAGGAAAATTAGTATGTTTTCCTGGCACTATAGTGGTCCTTTAATAGATCCAGGATCCTGAACCAACTAATGATGAATACATTTAGAATTAAAGGAACGCTCCAAGCACCATAACCACTACATCCCACTGTAGAGGGATGTAAGGAGAGCCATATGAACCTCCTAGAATATATAGTCAAATTCTTTTCAAATGGTTTGAGAACTTACATAGTGTCTTCTGGCCAGCGTTTGTCTCCTCTTCTGCTGCTAGAAGCTCCCTGCATTGAGCAATGCTCGGCTGATGGTCTCAGCCAATGAGAGAGCTCTACATGACAAGACAGCTAACAGAAGCAGGAACTTGTCAAACTAGGTTTTTTTCTGCATGGACCGCTAGAGTCACATGAGTTATTTTGTCTTGTCTCCAAGGGCTCATGTCTGCATTTTTTTCCAAATGAATTGTAGTTAATCCAAATTTGGGTCAATCAGCAATTCATCTAAAATTATAAAATTTTATTTACTGCTCCATTTTCTTCAATTGGTTACTTCTCGCTTCATCAGTGAAACAAATGGCGCTCAAATGTGTCTAAATGTGGACAGCAAAATATGTTCATCCTAATCCAAAACTATCACAAGGATTAAATTAGTTTGAACCAAAAACACCACGTTTTTTTTTCCATGGATAAATGTGTGCATGTCTACTAATCATTGTACAGTACAAGGAACGATTGAAGTATAGTCACCTATCAAATGATTACCAACCTAATCCCCAGGGTGCTCCAGTGGGCTTCTGTAATGTGGAACATTCTTATCCATCGCAGTATGTAATATAAATTATTACACAAAATGGACTTCTTCCCTTTATTTTACAGGTCGTACATTATCTGAGACTCCTGTTATGTGAGTAACAAGAAAAATGATTTGCATCAACTTTTAGATTTGTAAATTTTCAACATATAATATAGTGTGCACTGGGAAGCCTTGCACATTTATTTTTTCACTAATCTAAAGAATTCAAAATGTAGTCCACCATTTACTAAATATTGAGGTGCATTATGGCCTTTTGTTAAAATATTACACACTATTTCAAGGGGATCTATGACTCCCTAGGAATTTGAATTACTATATTTACTTATCCGTATATATAATAAATATGTATATTTATCGTGTGAAAAAATACATGTAGAAACAAACACCTTTTTATCGTGGGCACGTCCATATTAGTTCCCTGTCAATCATTTGCACCTGGAAGTCTGCACGGAAAAAGCAGACAGGGAAGAGGAGAAATGAAACAATGTTTCTATTTATTTTCTTCATTTGCATTGTGTGCCCTGGCTGTGCCTTAACAGAAGTCGATTGCAATAACAACGGCTAAATCTTCAATAAAATTTAAAACAAAATGAAGCATTGAATGAAAAAAAAGAGAGATGATATAAGAACTCTGAGAATTTGCAAACGCTTAGAGAAACTTAGTAGCTTGCCCTTCGCTTAGTCCCTGCTCAGGTCTCAAAACGGATTCAGTTAAAAAAAAAAAAAAGGCTACGACTAGTTTTTTTCAAAAGTGCAAATTCCAAAAAGTGACAATTTCCCTTTAATTAATTATTTAAGAAATGTGATGGAATATACATATTTTTCACATACCTTTGTAGTTTTCCACTATAGATATTATCTTATTAGTTTTGTATTTAATCATAATCCATATAACAATTCATAGCCTGACATATTGTCTCCAGGCCTGAACGCATCAAAACACTGACACCAGGATCGTCAAACAAGAGGGAAACAGGTACCACCATCTATGGGGAATGTGTACAGTGTTTTTGTTCTAAACTTTCCTTATATTACATAGTTACATAGCTGAAAAGAGGCACGTGACCATCAAGTTTAGACTTTCTCACATCTGTTTTTGCTGTTGATCCAAAAGAAGGAAAAAAAACAGTTTGAAGTGCTATATGTTTCTGTTTAATAAATGAATGGTAAGGTTCTCATTTCTATCCTTTTTTCATGTTCTCTTTCTGATAATAACACAAGGTGTGATTGTCAAGGACAGCATGCCAGTGTCATGCTTCAATCACACAGTAGAGGGCACTCACAGAGTGCTCTGTACTGTGTGGGCTGGGATATCCCTCGGCTGGCATCAGTTAAGGTTCGGGTTAGTAAAAGTTAATATTGGGGTAGATGTAACATTAGAGTTAGTTAGTGGAGGTCTAGTGTTAGGGGTAGGGTTGGTGTAGGGTTAGCATTTACTACCAAAATTGTATCTAAATTCTACAAATATGAGACATTTAATAATCAGGTCTCATACGTGAATCTATTTTGAGTTATTTTTTATATTTAAAAATAATTATAAGCAAAATTGTGATTTTTTTTTATTTACATGATTTTTAACATTGTATTTATACTTAAAGTTGTAACAGGCATACATGTAGGATATTAAAAGAAAAAACATTTCTGTTTTTCAAAAACAATATAAAATATGTTTTGGGGCACTTAAAGAGAAACCCTTAAAAATGTGGCAGAACAAATTCTAGGTTTTGTTTTGGATCAGGACTTGCATAATCCTTAGGGGTTAAAGAAGAACTATCACTAATTAGTTTTAGAACAGCCAATCGGCCATCAGTACTTATGACATTACCCCTTTATTTTTACTTCATTTTACCTCTTCATTCCTCTTGTTCAGAACCTGCCGGAGATGATGAATTGTGTTACATGGATATTAAAATTCTTTACAAAATAGAAGGTTAGTGCAACTGGCATATTTACCCTGTTAACAAACAGCAATACTGGTTACAACTACATGTCTGTTCGTCCACCCATTGTAAAGCGCTGCGGAATTTGACGGCGCTCTATAAATACCATAATAATAATACTCTGGCACCATTTTAGATTGTAGTCACTCAATGTTTGGATTTTCTTTATAGAGGACTATGAACTAATGCTTATAATAAAACTTGAATTGTTCATGCAGCTTGTAATTCTAAATCAATCAGGAAGTGCACAATATGGAGTTTAACAAAATCTCAAGTGAAGCTCAAACACTTTGAGTGGTATCCCCTAAACCACATCTACAAGATACATAGAAAAACATACATACATAAAGTGGAGCTTTCTGTATACACGTTCAGAAGATATCTGCAATAATATAAATACAGAACACCAATAGTGCAATATTGCTATAACAAATATGCTTTATAAAAAGGTGTGTATGGTATCACTCACAAGTCAAGAGTCATAAACTCCATATGACTCAAATGGTAAGCGCTTGTGGAGAATTCCAGGATGTCCAATCCTCAATTCCACTAGGAACTTGATTTCTTCCTCTCTTTGCAACAATACTGGTCATTCAGTGCTCCCAATATTGGATGTGTGTATATAGGGTACCACAGCCAGAGTCTCATAAATAGTGATGTCCCGAACGGTTCGCCGAACGGTTCGCCACGGACCACGAACATATGCGCTGTTCGGTCCGCCCCCTATGTCATCATCATTGAGTAAACTTTGACCCTGTACCTCACAGTCAGCAGACACATTCCAGCCAATCAGCAGCAGACCCTCCCTCCCAGACCCTCCCACCTCCTGGACAGCTCACTAAGAATGCAGCTTCACAATGAATGTAAAATGGATGCTGTCCAGGAGGGAAAATAAAATCTCCCATGATTTGCCACCATTTACAAAAGATGCCAGTGGCAACAGGAAGCACGGATGTTAAACCACTGGTACTATTTCATAACATTTTATGACCCTGCATTATTAGTCACATGGTTCATTTAGACTCATAAATTTGCAATGTATATTATAGGTCTGCTTATAAAAACACAGTATGTTACCTGGATGCAGGCAGACCTGTGAGGGCATAGGTAGTACTCCGGAATTCTTTTTATAGTTAAATACAGATTAAATAATACTAATAACTCTATATATTATGGTATTAAAGGACTAAAATAGAATTATTTTCTTTTGTTCACCTTATCCTTTCAGATTTACCAGCGATGAAAGCTGATAATGTGAGTATTTAGGATTTTATGAAGTCAATATATCTCGAAGACAGACGCAACTCTGAAACATACTATCTGCTCAGAAATTAAGCTTTCCAATGGAACACAAGCAGCACTCTGTCGCCACCCAGTGGTTAAGAACAAATTGCTCCAGTAACAAGATATACACCTTTTTAGATGAGGCATGATGCCTCCTGAAGACTTTGCAAGACATGTATTATTCCTTATAAAATAGATACATACATATTATAATAACAATATAGTAGTGCTGTTCTCTACCTAGTAACAAATATAACATATAAATATCCGAGATATATTGGTGGTTGCTACTCTAACACAACAAATAGGAAACAAAACAAGCAGGCGCACTGATTGGCTTTCCAAGCATGTAAAACGTAATGTTACAGCAAAACAATTAAATTGTCAACTCTACAGGGGTTGATCAAGAGGTGACAAGTAGACAGACAAATCTAACCATAATCCACATTGTGTCTGGATCCATTAATTCACATTGTGTCTGGCTCCGTTTATTCACATTGTGTCTGGCTCCATTAATGCACATTGTGCCTTGCTCAGTTTATTCACATTGTGTCTGGCTCCGTTAATTCACATTGTGCCTGGCTCAGTTTATTCACATTGTGCCTGGCTCAGTTTATTCACATTGTGTCTGGCTCCGTTAATCCACATTGTGTCTGGTTTCGTTAATTCACATTGTGTCTGGCTCCGTTAATTCACATTGTGTCTGGCTCCGTTAATTCACATTGTGTCTGGTTTCGTTAATTCACATTGTGTCTGGCTCCGTTAATTCACATTGTGTCTGGCTCCGTTAATTCACATTGTGTCTGGCTCCGTTAATTCACATTGTGTCTGGTTCCGTTAATTCACATTGTGTCTGGCTCCGTTAATGCACATTGTGTCTGGTTTCGTTAATTCACATTGTGTCTGGCTCCGTTAATTCACATTGTGTCTGGCTCCGTTAATTCACATTGTGTCTGGTTTCGTTAATCCACATTGTGTCTGGCTCCGTTAATTCACATTGTGTCTGGTTTCGTTAATCCACATTGTGTCTGGCTCCGTTAATTCACATTGTGTCTGGTTTCGTTAATTCACATTGTGTCTGGCTCCGTTAATTCACATTGTGTCTGGTTTCGTTAATTCACATTGTGTCTGGTTCCGTTAATTCACATTGTGTCTGGTTTCGTTAATTCACATTGTGTCTGGCTCCATTAATTCACATTGTGTCTGGTTTCGTTAATTCACATTGTGTCTGGTTTCGTTAATTCACATTGTGTCTGGTTTCGTTAATTCACATTGTGTCTGGCTCCGTTAATTCACATTGTGTCTAGTTTCGTTAATTCACATTGTGTCTGGCTCCATTAATTCACACTGTGTCTGGCTCAGTTAATTCACATTGCACCTGGCTTCATTAATTCACATTGTGTCTGGCTCCGTTAATTCACATTGTGTCTGATTTCTTTAATTCAATTTGTGTCTGGCTCCGTTAATTCACATTGCACCTGGCTTCATTAATTCACATTGTGTCTGGCTCCGTTAATTCACATTGTGTCTGGCTTCGTTTATTCACATTGTGTCTAGCTCCGTTTATTCACATTGTGTCTGGTTCCCTTTCACAGTCTGTTATCTACTCAACGGTGAAGAGAACAGAGTCATACCAAGCGACACCTGAATCTCATAAGAGCCTCTATAACAGTCTCAGCTCAATGTAATCCTCCCACATTATTCATATTTCAGCAACAGAAAGGATAACATGCTGGGTTATTCACTGCTCACTGTCTTCCAGAAGGATTCTGGCTTACCTCTTCTCACTGTTTATACTACAAGCAAACCATGTCATGCCATGTGTGGACACTTACAGAGATACTTTCGTAGCTGTGTTTGACTTTCTAAGAGTCTTCTCAGGATAAACTGACTTGTGTCCCTCACAGATTGGACTCTGGAATACTTCATTCAATCTGCCTGAAATCTTTCCTGAGATACAGAACTTGGGTGGGGGGACCTGACAGTTTATGCTTCGAGATACTTAGAGAAGAGTTAAAGCATATGCGTTTATTAAGATAAATAATTTGAACAGCACAGAAATAAATCTCACTCAATCAATTATTTTCTAAGAGTAGAAATAGATCAATGATTTTGATTGATTCAACCACTGACCATGACTCCTGACTCAGGGCTCTCCAAGGACTCTTGGTTTTTAGATTTCCTCTGCTTTGTAGGTACAGATAACAACCAATGTACCACTAGATGACAAATAGCTCTTTAGTATCTGCTTGTTTCTGTATTCTGTATTGTTAGACAAAAATATTTAAATAATGAATAACAAAGGATTATATCACTACAGCTTATACCAAAATGCATCTGTAGTAGATTATTTTCTGCAAACCAATAAGTTTGAATGACTATCTGTTCCTGTCCAAATTAAAGATAATAAAGTTGCGTGCACGCAGAAGTAAATTCACACTGAGACACAGGGTTCAGGTTAATGAAAGAACTTCGGAAAAGTTTAATGGCTTCTAACAGAAAATGGGTGCGCAGACCCTTATAAAGGCATTTTTACATCACTGAAGAATTCAAGATAACAACAAATAAACATTATTAATTGGTTCAGGTGTTAAGTGGTTAGTTAGATGCCCTCCCATCAAGAGGTGGTGTCATCCTTGACACGGGAGTGGACACAAGCACGAGGTGTTCACTCGATGGGAGGGATGCTTTGGCAGCCATTTTGAGTAGTTGGTATTGTTAGTTTCAAGGTTCTTTTAGTAAATACACATTTTATTATTCACCTGACACATACTTTATTAAGACCAATATGTGGCTCAGTTGCTACAATATTTCATTCAACAGAAACTCATTGTTCTGCTGACGCACATTTCTTCCTGCCAAAGTATTAGCTTAGATAATTTCAAGAATTCTATAATTCTACAACACCTCCACATGTGATTCTGTGTTCCCCACTCACCATCTACCTGGTTATGTGGCACACGGCTAATCTTCTTTATATTTGAGTTTGATGCTTTGACCTCGCAGGTATAATTTCCAAAGTTCTACAGCTAAACTGACTAAACCTGGTACCTATTGGATGAACTGAACACCTGCACTACCCCTTCATCTCTGTACAAAGCAAATAGCACGTCTGTGGGAATCTGAAGAGATTATTTCACATGCTGGGCCAAATTTCCCACCAGGCCTTGGGGCGGCAGGCTGGAGATTGATGGCACAGACTGTGGAGAGAACAGTGATGCCATTATTTTGTTATGGGGCACAACACTGTGCAAGAAGAGAGAGGGGCATGCTGCAAGCAGTGCTCCCAATACTTCATGCTGCAGTTCACTAGGATCAGTGATGAGCCAGCATTGAGCTCCTACCTCCTCTATGCTCCCTCTGACTCCGTCTGCAGCTGCTTTGGCTCTGCACAGCACTCCCTCTGCCTGGTGGAACCTTTGGGCTCCACCAGCAATGAATATCAGACATCTAAAAATGACATGAGGCCGTGCAAACCTTGAGGCACTGCAGTGCTTTTGCAAGTCTTAAAGCTTGCAAGTCATACTGGGAGTTGTAGTACTATAGAATATCTGCATGAATCAGTGAGTGTGTGTGTTTGTGTGCATGGTCAGTGTTTGTGTTTGCATGGTCAGTGTGTGTGTGTGTGTGTGTGTGTGTATCTGCATGTGTCAGTGTTTGTGTCTTCATGGTAAGTGTGTGCATCTTAATGGGTCAGTGTATGTGTGTTTGAATGGACAGTGTGTGCTTCTGAATTGTCAGTGTGTGTATGTGTGTATCTGCATGATCAGTGTGTGTCTGAATTGGCAGTGTGTATCTGCATGATCAGTGTGTAACTGTGTATCTGCATGATCAGTGTGTGTCTGAATGGTCAGTGGTTGTGTGTATCTGCATGATCAGTGTGTGTCTGACTGGTCAGTGTGTGTGTGTCAGCATGGTCAGTGTGTGTGTCTGAATGTTCATTGTGTGTGTCTGAATGGTCAGTGTGTGTGTGTGTATCTGCATTGTCAGTGTGTGCCAGAATGGTCAGTGTGTGTGTATTTGCATGGTCAGTGTGTTTGTGTGTATCTGCATGGTCAGTGTGTGTTTCTGAATGGTCAGTGTTTGTGTGTGTCAGAATGGTCAGTGTGTGTGTATTTGCATGGTCAGTGTGTAAAGTAATTTCTACACAACTAGAAAAACTAAAGAAAAACAGTTTTTCAATAATGTTTTGTAAGCAATTGGACAAATAATGCAAGAAGTGAAATAAGGTTTTAAAGTTAAAACGTATGTAAAATTTGATCTGCAGCGCTAACCACATATTTCAAACTGCTACACAAAAGTATAATTTGCGCAAAGTAGACATTCCGGGGTATTTACCTAAGAACATTTTGACACTTTTCTATTTACTTTAACTATTTTATCAACAATTTTGAAACCTGAAAATTATACTGGTTATATTCAGGTTTTATGTGTTTTTCACACATATTTCATTTTTGTGGGGAATTTCACAAGCAGTGTATGTCCCATTGTTGTAAAATATATATATATATATATATATAGGGGGGGGGGGAGGGGGGGATTAGGTGCTCACTATAGTAATAGGCTAAAGATGGTATTGGGCAGCAGTAACCAATACAAGGATTCCCAACTTTGTGATGTATAGTATAGAAAGAAAGGAAGGAGAAAACCGCGCCTAAGATTGTATAGTACAAAAAAAAACATATACATATATAAGTCTTTGTTGATATATATACACAGTTGACCTAAAAAATAAAAGGACATAAAGGAACAATAGTGCAATATATTATGTGCAGTGAGTATATGTACGAGTGCTTCTATATGGTAACACTCACATTTACCAGAGCTAACTCAGAGCTCAGCTGTTATTGCGCATGAACGGAACAATCCCCATCTAAGGATATATGCAGTGGCTGGCGTCTTGGTAATCTCAGGCAAAGTGCAGTATGTAGGTCATATGTAAAGAGACATAAAGAGAATCCAATAGTGCAGTAAGTACTTATACATGTATAAAAAAGAAATAAAGAGATGTACTCACATTTACTAGAGCAGAATTTGCTCTAGGAAATACAGCATAGGTGGTATAATCCCCACCAGGGAATATAATGGTAACCAGGAAGTAAAAAATAAAATAAAATCGAAGGTGCAAAGTGTTGTGGATCAGAAATGTTGATCTTTGTTATATTCAGAGGAAGCCCAAATTGTTGTTACAAGTGCACTTGGAGAAGCGAGAATTAGACGCCAGACACCTGTTGGTATTCAAAATAAGCCTCTGACGTTTTATTCATCAGCTGGGTTTTATACATTAAAAAGTAAGTGCTTACGTGCAAATACTCTTAGAACAGTAATAGGAAGGGAGTACAGATAAGACATAGGGATGAGCGTCATGTACACATAACAAATAAGTTTCAAGGTAAGAGAGAACAAAATGATTAGAGCAGAGACATCTTAGGTGGGGGCTCTCTGCTCCCGGAACTTAGACATATATGGTCTTAAGTGTTGTTTAAGCATCAAGCATTTCCTGAGTCCAAGTTAGCCAATTTTAATATAGGATATCATTATATGACACCTATAAGCTTGAGCCTTGGAATCAAGATAAACTCTATCACAAAAGTAAATTTTAAAAGATTAAAAATGTACCATTTAACAAAAACAATAACATTCTATGTAAAATGTCTTTAACCCCTTAAGGACCAAACTTCTGGAATAAAAGGGAATCATGACATGTCACACATATCATGTGTCCTTAAGGGGTTAAAAGGTCCCGCTTAACACGTTTCACCTGTAAAGGCTTCCTCAGAAGTGTGGGTTAGGGCCTGGTTCCGTTCATTCATATAGGGTGTCCATTAAGGGTAATTGTCACTTGGTGTGTTTCAGGGATCGTTTCCTGCTTCCTGTAACCACTGGTGGAACGCATGTGTCACACTGGAAGTGACGCAGCATTTTACACAATGGTGATCTATGCGTTCCACAAATAATATTCCATCCCTAATTCTCTGGGACTTCAATCTTCCCATTAACCCACCTTTGACCTCAGCAGGCTCTAAAGTACTTTCAATTACTTCTTCCCTCGGGCTATCACAGTGGGCTAATTCTCTCACCCATGTAGCTGGCAATACCCTCCACCCAGGGCCGGACTGGGGATACAAAACAGCCCTGGAAATAAATCTATGCCAGCCCCATAAGTCATTGCGCCATATATTGTCACATGTAATATGTAAGGCAATGTCTTGCCACCCCAGATGATTGAGTAATATATATATATAGATATATATATATATATATATATTGCTTTTTCTAATATAAAATATTGGTCCTTTCAGAGTAAAATGTTTAATTATACAGTAAGCATACTCACATGCAGACACAGACAATCTCACTGACACACACAAGGTCATTGATACACAGCCTCATAGACAAACAATCTCACTGATATACATAAGCTCATTGACATAAAAACACAAGCTCACTCACTAGCAGGCGCACACACACATGCAAGTAAGCTCACTCACTTGCAGGCGCACACACACACAGCTTAATGTAGTGGTTCGGTTGTCTATAGCCTGTCCCTGCAGGCTTTTCAATGTAAACACTGACTTTTCAGAGAAAAGGCAGTGTTTACATTGCTTCCTAGTGACACCTCTAGTGACAGTCACTCAGACGGTAACTAGAGGTGCTTCCTGTGTCAGTGCTGCACAGTGTGCAGCACCTACATGCAGGGCCTTCATGCTCTGGAGGTGCTGAACGTTCCCCATAGAGATACATTGATTCAATGCATATCTATGAGGAGATGCTGATTGGTGTAGCGTTTTGCAGCCAATCCTATGGAAAAGCATTGGATTGGCTGAGATCACAAAGCTTGATGATATCAGCCATAGAGGCAGGGCCAGTCGAGGGGAGACCAGCATGGCGTGGAAAAACAAAAAGATGAGTAACACTATTTTCAAACACACACAGACACACACATACACCATGACAGACACAGACACACACACCCCACGACAGACACACACACATATCATGACAGACACACACACACACCTTGACAGATACACACATACCATGACAGACACACACACACACCTTGACAATTACACACATACCATGACAGACACACACACACACCTTGACAGATACACACATACCATGACAGACACACACACACACCTTGACAGACACACACACACCATGACAAAGACAAACCATGACACTGACACACACGCCATTACACAAACAGACACCCACACCATGACACAGATAGACAGACACACACTCCATGACACAGACAGATACACACACTCCATGACAGACACACCATGACACAGACACACACACACCAAGACACAGATAGACACACACCATGACAGACACACACACCATGACACTACTGACCCCCCTCCCTTCCCCTAATACACTACTGACCCCCCTCCCCTAATACATTACTGACCCCCCTCCCCTAATACATTACTCACCCCCCTCACTACTTGACCCCCAATACACACTGACCCCTCCCTAATATACTACTGACCCTCCACTCCCCCCATTATACTACTGACCCTGCTCCCAATTTCTATTACATACATTACTGACCTCCCCTAATAATACATTACTGACCCCTTCCCCTAATACACAGTTGACCCCCTTAATACATTACTGACCCTCCTCCCTAATACATTACTGACCCTCCCTAATACATACTGACCCCACTCCCTTCCCCTAATACATTACTGACCCCTCCCCTAATAATACATTACTGACCCTCTCCCTAATACACATTGACTCCTCCTCCCTAATACATTACTGACCCTCCTCCCTAATATACTACTGACCCCCTAATAATATACTACATTGACCCCTCCCTAATATACTACTGAGCCCTCCTAATACATTACTGACCCCCTCCCCTCATACATTACTGACCCCCTCCCCTAATATACTACTGACCCCCTTCCCTAATACATTACTGACCTCCTCCCCTCATACATTACTGACCCCCTCCCCTAATATACTGTAACCGTGTGTGGTTCCCTTATTTACCACTATAATGTCTTAAAGCATAGAACTTAGTAGGGCTAACCATACAGATATCTTAACCATAATTTTATATAGTGTAAGAGATCCTCTATTTAACATATATAAATAATTGAGAATACAATATAAAATAAGGATTGTCTTGGAAGCAAGATTGTCTTTTGGATATTTATTATATAAAAATATAAAATCCATTATAGCAGAGTTTATAAGATTAAATTACATGCTTGCAAATATCATTAATAGGTTAACATACCCTTCTGAACATGTCATCATGTCAGCCTCTCTGTCATTTTAAGATGGAGCAGCGTCTGTCTCCAAGTCTCTCCTCTGTCTCTTAACATTTAAAAGTACACCTATTTATACCTTAGGTGTCGTCATTTTAGAGTTACCATAGTTCATATGTGAAAAAGTACCACTTCTTTTACTTTATTCATTTTAGGACCTCCCTTAACTTGGCAAACATACAAGGCCATAACTAAAGGGTGTATACGTCACGGAAATTTTCCTGACTTAGTTCAAGATGGCATCTTAAAGTCTAAATAGGTTATCTGTTGTTTATACTAAGTCGTAAGTGTACAGTCGTGGGAGATTCCCGGATTTGGGAAGTTCCATTAACTTGGGGTTACCACGGTATATTGTGTACTGCAAGTGTCGTAGTATAGCCTTGAAGCTTGTTTATGCATTATTGTTATTGTAATTCGTCTGGGACAAAATGGCGCAAACATATTATGCACTGAGGTTATTGCTTAAAGAAACATCTATGAAAAACAATATGTTCCATTTCTAACACCTTGTCAGTTTGCAATATCTCTTAAAGACAAAGTACACAGTTTAAGAAATACAACATTTCATTCTAAAACTTGTAATATTTGCATTTGCCCGTAACACCCTCTCCATTAAACTGTGGGCATTGTAGCGCATTTCTTAAATTAGTAAACCAAAGTTCTCCAACTGTCTTTAGGTTTTTTATGCTCCCAGCATCTTAGATCATTGTTGTAACAGTAAAATATCCGTAGTATGATCTTTGCCTGTAAAGGTGGTTGATTAAAATGAGCAAAACATTTGTCTGGGAAAGAATTGAAAAGAACACCAAGTTCCAGAGTAAGATATTCTTGGATAGATCCAGATATGAATTGTAATCCAAAGTTAAAAGTAGTAATTGTATTTGTAATCCAAAGTCTTTAAATGCCTGTAGAAGTTTACATTCCTTAGATACATTGCTGGAGGTTGTGTTTGTAGAATACCCGGGTATTTGTTATAGAGTATAGGTTGTAGAGTCCAGCTTTCCAAATATTTGGCTAGAATTGGTTGCGGATATTGATCAGCATCATCTGTTATCACTGTGGTGATGGCGTTGGTACTTGTCTTTGTCTTTTTTTTATTTTGTTTTTTTCATGAAACATTTTTTTACACCATTTATGATGTGTATAGATTGGATACTCTCCGATATTCTTTTACGGAATAAATTAATTGACAGCATTTCCAAGACATTGTCTTAAGTGACATGGATCCCATTATAGTAAATGTTATGTTGATACAGCAATTGAAGTGGATTCTCAAGAACGCCTCTTTTTGCTGTATTGGAATCTTTGTAACATCTCAGTGATAGACATCTCAATGACATCAGGTGCTGTTGTGCTAAAAATGTTCACAGGTCAAATCTGTGGAAAAATCTTTTCATTTGTTATAGTTTGTATAATAATGATAGATGAAATAGTAACATAGTTAATCTTTCTAGTGTTTTGTATTAAAGATAAACACCCTTGTATATGATTTAGATATATAAGGATAATTTGAAGCAGCAAAATATTTACCACCTTTGTTCACAATGGTATGTAAAATTACATCCTCTTTAAATGTTAAAAATACTCTTTTTATTCAAAATCTCTCAATATATTTAGAAATATGACGTTAATTATCTTTCTTTTGACCTGTTAGGGAGAAGACAACTTATTCCCTAGTTATTAGTAGTAAATATTATAACTACAGTTATTAGTGGCTTAAAGGACCACTCTAGGCACCCAAAAATTGTCTTAGAAAACCATTAGTTTTTTTACCAAGATCTGACAGCCATTGTGGAAAGTTACTTTTGTGAGATTGGATGCTTAACAATGAGAATCTTAATTGTTTAAGTATATTTTTCAGTGGCTGTTGGATGTAGCTTAAGATGATTAGAATTTGTATTATTATTTCTAAAAGTGAGTTAAGAAAGCACTCAGATACAATATTGAATGTATTTATATTTTAACTCTACCTTTGTATAGGTGGTTTATGTACCTTTAACCATTACAAACCAAATTACATTTTCTTTGTATTTGAAAAACTGATAAAATATTTGATTACGTGTATTTTAATATATATACATAGAGTGGTATGGATGTTGAATTTATATCTTTGACATCTTTTCACCAGTTTGCAATAGGTGACCTAAATGATCACTTTCCAAATTCATCATGTATATCACCTGGATGGGTTAATCCCTAATACTCTTTTACTTTCCATTGACTGGCCTTGGCTCTGGCAGACTGAATATTTTTATCATTATAAATAAACTTTATGATAGTTGAAGTAAAGTTTCTGCCTGTTTTAACTGTTTTTAACTGTTGAAGTATTTCACTTATATTAATTATACCACTCTGCAAACTTAAACGAAAATCGAGTAGTTTCTGTTTTAATAAGAACATTTATATTTTCTTCTAAAGTTTAAACCTTATTCATTATTGCAGTTGTTATTGCAATCATATGATCTTTAACTATCATGATTCAATTATTCATCTTGGTAATTAGCTGTTATGCTCTTATACGCAAGTTTAATATATTTGTTTGTAGGCCAGACTGCAGCTGCATATGGCATTTTAGCAATAATCTTCAATTGTGTTTCAGATATTCACAAAGTCTATCCACCTTTGTAATTAACACATTATGTGTTTCTTATACCATTAATTATAGTATCTCTATTATATTACACATTGTCACTGACACATTTCTGATACAGGGAAAAAAATAGCATGATTGCTTTAGTAATTATAATTTTCGGTCCATGCACCACATTCCTGGAAGTCCAGAATATAGCAAGAATCCTTTGTCGTTTGATTCTATGGAGCCATTTAACATTTTGATTGGTATTGTTATACCAAAAGAGCAAGGAGTACGACGGTAGATCACATCTGCAACAGAACCATTACAGATTCCTTGTTGTATCAATGTCTCTGTGTTTATGTTTACAGGAGTTCCTTGCTTTGCAGGTATGTACATAATTTGTAGAGTTTAAGAAAGGCTGCAAATTGTGCTTTAGTACAAGTGTCCCGTGATGTCAGGTTTCTGACAGGTTTTGCTGGTCTTTTATATTCCATTCTCTTGGCAGGGCATCTGCTCTTAGTAGGCCGGTATTGTTATTATTTATTAATTGCATCAAGGTTTCTTTCGTTAATTGATGTGTTTCTTCCGAATTCAAATTCATATGCCACCAAATGTCATTGTAAAGTTCAATGTTACAGAATATTGTTCCAGGATGGTTTTTCACTCCAATAGGAAATCTATATTCCTCTTCTTCTGCTCCTTCCTATAAACCACTTTTTCTGAGTTGTAGGCAACAATTTGTGTTGTACTGTGAGGTGCTTTGATAGTCTATCAGGTTTTCTCAGTACCATGTTCCATCTTGAAAAACAGCTGGGTGTTGACAGTTATCAGCCTTTATTTCTTTTTCCGGTCATCTTCTGTCTGGATACATAATTGCAATGTCCAGAATTAGCATAGCACTTCTTTTCAGCATAAGAAGGCTGTTTGCGGTAGTCACTCAATGATAAACTATATGGCAAAGTCTTTTCTTGCATCACCTTCATAGGTGCATCCAAAGTCTTTCACAAACATCTGTCCCATCTTTTTCTGTTTTCAGCATGCTTTGTCATCATTGTTGAGTCCATTATTAGGATTTGTATTAGTCCAATCACATCTTTCTCATGTATAATCGGTTTTTGGAATGATCTCAATAGGTTCCTTGTGAAATACCAGTGTAGTCAATCATTTCACTGTGAGCTGGGTCTCTCCTTATGAGATAGTTCTTGGAGTTAGTCCTCACGATCACAGAACTTGTATAGTGTACAGTCCAATTCAGTCCAGGTGCTTCCTGCTTGTTAACATAATCCCAATGCAGTTTTAAAATGACAGCTAGGGTTGATGTTATGATAATGCTGCAGATTGTAAGAAGGAGACACCATAACCAATTTTCTAGCATCCTTTTGCTTCTATCTTTGCATTTCTTTCTTACTGTATTAGATAATGCAGGTTCAGTTTGTTTTCTCCAGAGTCTTTCTTATAATGATGTTGATGATTCATTTTCGTACATTCCATGTTAACTGTGAATGTATCACGTCTGTCTGTTCATCCTTCTCCTTTATATTTGCAGGTTCAGATGTCAGATCATGAGTCAGTCTGTTATGTGGCTATGATTCTGGTGGCTTTTCTGTCGTCCTCTGTTTGTTTTATCTTGTCATCTTTAACAGCATCCATTGTATCAGTCAGTGGTTCTGTGAACGTCCTGGAAGTATTTAGCAGGTTGTAAAATATCAAAACTTACTGTTCTCTGTTGGCTCTGATTGTTCTCTGTAGTAAAAGTTATCTGAGTCACCCTCTCCAGGACAAGCTGGCCAACAGAAGGAAATAGGTGGTGGTGCAAGGCGAGGTAGGCTGGAAAAAAAAAATTCCCTAAATTTCTCTAATAGAACCAATGGTTCTAAGCTCTCCCTGGTGTAGAAATATGGTTGTCAGTGAAAAAACATGTAACATTTCATATGGTGTCTCACCATTTGTATCATCAGGTATGTTGTGAATTCTTATCTGTACCATAGGAATAAATAGATACCACTGTGTGGGGCAAGCAACTAGTAACTTGGTTAATAATCATTTAACCTCAGCATTCTCCCAGACCACAACCCC
>CAKOES020000679.1:8934-20533 GCA_933207985.1 Pelobates cultripes
AATCCATATCCGCCAAGTGACCCTATGTAGGGGGAACAGTCTCTATTCTGCTCTGTGTCAGTGTGTATCATGGTCTCTGAGGACAGGTGTCAATCCATATCTGCCAAGTGACCCTATGTAGGGGGAACAGTCTCTATTCTGCCCTGTGTCAGTGTGTATCATGGTCTCTGAGGACAGGTGTCAATCCATATCTGTCAAGTGACCCTATGTAGGAGAACAGTCTCTATTCTGCTCTGTGTCAGTGTGTATCATGGTCTCGGAGGACAGGTGTCAATCCATACCTGCCAAGTGACCCTATGTAGGGGGAACAGTCTCTATTCTGCTCTGTGTCAGTGTGTATCATGGTCTCTGAGGACAGGTGTCAACCCATATCTGCCAAGTGACCCTATGTAGGAGGAACAGTCTCTATTCTGCTCTGTGTCAGTGTGTATCAGGGGCTCTGAGGACAGGTGTCAATCCATATCTGCCAAGTGACCCTATGTAGGGGGAACAGTCTCTATTCTGCTCTGTGTCAGTATGTATCATGGTCTCTGAGGACAGGTGTCAATCCATACCTGCCAAGTGACCCTATGTAGGGGGAACAGTCTCTATTCTGCTCTTTGTCAGTGTGTATCAGGGATCCTTAGGATAGGTGTCAATCCATATCTGCCAAGTGACCCTATGTAGGGGGACCAGTCCCTATTCTGCTGTGTGTCCGTGTGCATCAGGGGCTCTGAGGACAGGTGTCAATCCATATGTCAAGGTGTCAATATGTCATATGTCAGGTGTCAATCCATATTGATTGTGATTTAGGAATGTTAGGTGATTTCTGCCCTTTATGGATTAAAACCAGACTCTGTATCAACTGTGTAATTTTCCATGGGAGTTTTGCCATGGATCCCCCTCCCGCATGCCACAGTCCAGGTGTTAGTCCCCTTGAAACAACTTTTCCATCACTATTGTGGCCAGAAAGAGTCCCTGTGTGTTTTAAAATTCGCCTGCCCATTGAAGTCTATGGCGGTTCGCCCGGTTCGCCGGTTCGCGAACATTTGCGGAAGTTCGCGTTCGCCGTTCGCGAACCGAAAATTTCGTGTTCGCGACATCACTACCACCTGCTTGATACATACTAAAAAACATGAAGATAGCCATTATTATATGAACCCACAGTGTGCTAGTACTGGCTTGCTAGCTAAAGCCACATGGCGAAACAATTAATCCTTTGTTTGGTGACAGGTGAGGCCCTGCTAGTTGCCAAGTGGCTTGAGAGACTCTATCTATGCAATGGCAAAAGGGGATTTTTGTGGCCACCAAACGTAGTGGCAGGATGTTGGCATCTCGGTGACTGTAACCATAAAAAATGGGGAAGGTAGTGACAGGTGAGGCCCTCTCTGTATACCATGCGAGGCGACTAGCTCAATAGTGGCCCGATGGGTGTTTTCCTCCGAGCGTTGAGGCGGGGTGTTGGCCTTGCGGGACCACTATACGACAGGCGTAGATGCCAAGAAAGGAAAATACCTATTGGAAACCTATTGTCCCTAATTGCCAGTACGCTAAGGATATACCCATGGGGAAACAGAAAATGTATGTATATACCACATGAGCAGGTGTATATACCTGGTAGTATGATTAGATACCCTTACTGGTTGTAAGGGTTATTAACACCTGTATCCCGGACGGGTAAAACAATGTATGAAAATTGAATATAGACATTTAAAAGCGTATACCCATATGTGTGTTATGCAAGTTTAAAAGAGCAAAGTGCTCCGCCCCAATGTTTATTGTATGCTTGTAATGCCCCTGTTTGAAGGAAATTAACTTGTCGGGAGTGTTATATCATGTGTGATACGGAATACAACTGTACCCCGAAACATGAGTGTAGTGAACCATGACTGGCAGCTGAATAACCTAATATGTGAAAATACATAATTGGAAGGACTTATATTTTAAGGGTGCAAACATGCAAATATTCCGTATTAGACTCTGGTATCCTGCATAGTGCTTTAAATAGTATGTGCATTCTTGGGTAAATAAAAGATAAGGGCTGCGCCAATGAGAACAAAATACAAAATAAAATAGCAAATAATCCAAATAAATGAGTGTAATAAAATAAGAAAGTCTTATCTAGAATATGCTCTTTGAGGTCATGGAATCTATCCGTGCTTGATCCGGAACAATTGTTCTTTTTATGTTCATCCGTGAGGGTCCGCTCGTATATAGAAGATAAAAGAGTGGAGAGCCAATAGTGTAAAATGCTTAAAACAATAAAAATTAGTAAAAAGGGAAAAATAAAACTCACATTTGAAAGAGCTAAACTTGCTCTAGTATAGAAGGCGTACAGCGGTTTGATCCCCGCTTATGGGATATAGGGTGGACTTCCTCCGTCAGTGGTGTATCCAACACTCGGGTAGAAAGAAACAGCCAATAGTGTACACTGAGTAAAATATTGGTAATAAAATTGAATAAAATAGAATGGGTACTCACAAGACGGGAGCAGAACAACTGCTCCTTGACGTAGCGCTGGTGGTATAATCCCCACCTAGGATTTCTTGGTGTCCGGGATGTTGAAAGGATGCCAGGTAGTAAATAAATTAGAGTGTATAAAAGGATAAGTGGCACAGATAAAAAGTAACCAAATATACTTTAATATATATAAAATACACAATTAAAAGTCCATAAACGCGTTTCGCCAACAATGGCGTTATCAATATGGGGTAAGAACCTGAAACCTGGCATGACATTGTTTATATAACAACTGTAATTCTATAAAATTGGCGCCAAAAGTGAGCAGCCAATCAACAGAGAGTTAAAACATAAAATTGATAAAACAATATAAAAATAGAGAAATCAATACTTTTTTGCAATAATATATTCATTATGAATGTTATGGCAATAATAAATATAAAAAACGAAGAGTGTAGCTAAGTATTTATAACTTAATGTGCGCGGTCATGTGACCGGCACCATGCCGCTAAGGAGTATGGGAGTGGTAGTGTAGACGTTAAAATGTTATATATCTGCTCGAATATGTTGGAATGACCACAAGGTGTTTGAAAACACGTTTAAGTGAGCACTGCAGAAACATAAAAAATGGATTCCAGAATCATTCAGTATCCAAACATTTTATTCAACACAACAGAGACTCAAGTATGTTGAAATGTATAGGCATAAAAAATGTATGATTCCTTGGAGGGGTGGAAATATTAAAAATGTTTTAGATAAAATAGAAATGGACTGGGTGTTCAAACTCCAAACTCTTACACCCCATGGTCTCAATGTAGACTTTGATCTGTTTAATTTTTTATAATATTTTTAATTTTTACATATTTTTTCTGTGTCTGTTGTTTTAAAATATATGCAGCCAGTACACCTTCCCATATTTATTTTACACTTTACATCTTTGTTATGTTTTATGTTTTATTGTTGTTTTTTTACTGTTGTTCTTTTATTAATGCCCCTTTTTTTATTTATTATTTATTATTTTTTATTTTCCTTCTTCTTCTTTTTTTTTTTTTATAGTGCCTGGTCAGCCGCACTCTTTAGCGTGCCGACAGGCTTCTCCTGTTGCCTAGACGACGGCTGCAGCCTTGTGCTCGCCGTCGTCTATGTTTACTTCTTCTCCCTGACGACGGCCGCATTCCTGTGCGTGCCGCCGTCACCCCACCCCTCCCACTGACGTCAGCCGCAATCAGTGTGCGAGCTGACGTCTCCCTCCCACTCTCTTCATAGACGCCGGCGG
Source organism: Pelobates cultripes (assembly GCA_933207985.1). Classification (NCBI taxonomy): domain Eukaryota; kingdom Metazoa; phylum Chordata; class Amphibia; order Anura; family Pelobatidae; genus Pelobates; species Pelobates cultripes. The sequence goes on from CAKOES020000679.1 coordinate 12,650, forward strand.
CTGCGCAGTGCGCGCCGGCGTCTACACTACCACTCCCATACTCCTTAGCGGCATGGTGCCGGTCACATGACTGCGCACATTAAGTTATAAATACTTAGCTACACTCTTCGTTTTTTATATTTATTAATGCCATAACATTCATAATGAATATATTATTGCAAAAAAGTATTGATTTCTCTATTTTTATATTGTTTTATCAATTTTATGTTTTAACTCTCTGTTGATTGGCTGCTCACTTTTGGCGCCAATTTTATAGAATTACAGTTGTTATATAAACAATGTCATGCCAGGTTTCAGGTTCTTACCCCATATTGATAACGCCATTGTTGGCGAAACGCGTTTATGGACTTTTAATTGTGTATTTTATATATATTAAAGTATATTTGGTTACTTTTTATCTGTGCCACTTATCCTTTTATACACTCTAATTTATTTACTACCTGGCATCCTTTCAACATCCCGGACACCAAGAAATCCTAGGTGGGGATTATACCACCAGCGCTACGTCAAGGAGCAGTTGTTCTGCTCCCGTCTTGTGAGTACCCATTCTATTTTATTCAATTTTATTACCAATATTTTACTCAGTGTACACTATTGGCTGTTTCTTTCTACCCGAGTGTTGGATACACCACTGACGGAGGAAGTCCACCCTATATCCCATAAGCGGGGATCAAACCGCTGTACGCCTTCTATACTAGAGCAAGTTTAGCTCTTTCAAATGTGAGTTTTATTTTTCCCTTTTTACTAATTTTTATTGTTTTAAGCATTTTACACTATTGGCTCTCCACTCTTTTATCTTCTATATACGAGCGGACCCTCACGGATGAACATAAAAAGAACAATTGTTCCGGATCAAGCACGGATAGATTCCATGACCTCAAAGAGCATATTCTAGATAAGACTTTCTTATTTTATTACACTCATTTATTTGGATTATTTGCTATTTTATTTTGTATTTTGTTCTCATTGGCGCAGCCCTTATCTTTTATTTACCCAAGAATGCACATACTATTTAAAGCACTATGCAGGATACCAGAGTCTAATACGGAATATTTGCATGTTTGCACCCTTAAAATATAAGTCCTTCCAATTATGTATTTTCACATATTAGGTTATTCAGCTGCCAGTCATGGTTCACTACACTCATGTTTCGGGGTACAGTTGTATTCCGTATCACACATGATATAACACTCCCGACAAGTTAATTTCCTTCAAACAGGGGCATTACAAGCATACAATAAACATTGGGGCGGAGCACTTTGCTCTTTTAAACTTGCATAACACACATATGGGTATACGCTTTTAAATGTCTATATTCAATTTTCATACATTGTTTTACCCGTCCGGGATACAGGTGTTAATAACCCTTACAACCAGTAAGGGTATCTAATCATACTACCAGGTATATACACCTGCTCATGTGGTATATACATACATTTTCTGTTTCCCCATGGGTATATCCTTAGCGTACTGGCAATTAGGGACAATAGGTTTCCAATAGGTATTTTCCTTTCTTGGCATCTACGCCTGTCGTATAGTGGTCCCGCAAGGCCAACACCCCGCCTCAACGCTCGGAGGAAAACACCCATCGGGCCACTATTGAGCTAGTCGCCTCGCATGGTATACAGAGAGGGCCTCACCTGTCACTACCTTCCCCATTTTTTATGGTTACAGTCACCGAGATGCCAACATCCTGCCACTACGTTTGGTGGCCACAAAAATCCCCTTTTGCCATTGCATAGATAGAGTCTCTCAAGCCACTTGGCAACTAGCAGGGCCTCACCTGTCACCAAACAAAGGATTAATTGTTTCGCCATGTGGCTTTAGCTAGCAAGCCAGTACTAGCACACTGTGGGTTCATATAATAATGGCTATCTTCATGTTTTTTAGTATGTATCAAGCAGGTGGTAGTGATGTCGCGAACACGAAATTTTCGGTTCGCGAACGGCGAACGCGAACTTCCGCAAATGTTCGCGAACCGGCGAACCGGGCGAACCGCCATAGACTTCAATGGGCAGGCGAATTTTAAAACACACAGGGACTCTTTCTGGCCACAATAGGGATGGAAAAGTTGTTTCAAGGGGACTAACACCTGGACTGTGGCATGCCGGAGGGGGATCCATGGCAAAACTCCCATGGAAAATTACACAGTTGATACAGAGTCTGGTTTTAATCCATAAAGGGCAGAAATCACCTAACATTCCTAAATCACAATCAATATGGATTGACACCTGACATATGACATATTGACACCTTGACATATGGATTGACACCTGTCCTCAGAGCCCCTGATGCACACGGACACACAGCAGAATAGGGACTGGTCCCCCTACATAGGGTCACTTGGCAGATATGGATTGACACCTATCCTAAGGATCCCTGATACACACTGACAAAGAGCAGAATAGAGACTGTTCCCCCTACATAGGGTCACTTGGCAGATATGGATTGACACCTGTCCTCAGAGACCTGATACACACTGACACAGAGCAGAATAGAGACTGCTCCCTCTACATAGGGTCACTTGGCAGATATGGATTGACACCTGTCCTCAGAGCCCCTGATACACACTGACACAGAGCAGAATAGGGACTGTTCCTCCTACATAGGGTCACTTGGCAGATATGGATTGACACCTGTCCTCAGAGACCATGATACACACTGACACAGAGCAGAATAGAGACTGTTCCCCTACATAGGGTCACTTGGCAGATATGGATTGACACCTGTCCTCAGAGACCCTGATACACACTGACACAGAGCAGAATAGAGACTGTTCCTCCTACATAGGGTCACTTGACAGATATGGATTGACACCTGTCCTCAGAGCCCCTGATACACACTGACACAGAGCAGAATAGGGACTGTTCCTCCTACATAGGGTCACTTGGCAGATATGGATTGACACCTGTCCTCAGAGACCATGATACACACTGACACAGAGCAGAATGGAGACTGTTCCCCCTACATAGGGTCACTTGGCAGATATGGTCCTCAAAGCCCCTGATACACACTGACACAGAGCAGAATAGAGACTGTTCCCCCTACATAGGGTCATTTGGCAGATATGGATTGACACCTGTCCTCAGAGATCATGATACACACTGACACAGAGCAGAATAGAGACTGTTCCCCCTACATAGGGTCACTTGGCAGATATGGATTGACACCTGTCCTCAGAGACCATGATACACACTGACACAGAGCAGAATAGAGACTGTTCTCCCTACATAGGGTCACTTGGCAGATATGGATTGACACCTGTCCTCAGAGACCATGATACACACTGACACAGAGTAGAATAGAGACTGTTCCCCCTACATAGGGTCACTTGGCAGATATGGATTGACACTGTCCACAAGGACAAGCTGCAGGCTTCCTGGCAGGGCCCATACAAGGTGGTAGAGCAGGTTTGTGATACCACCTTTGTGATCAGTGCGGTCACAGGCACGGGAGGCAAGCGCATGCTACATGTGAACATGCTCAAGGCATACCACGAGCGCACAGAAGAGGTAACCGCGATCTGTGCACCTGCCACTGAAGATTATGATAATTTGCCACTCCCAGATCTCCTAGACCTAGAGGGCCAGAGCGGAGACCTGGGAGAAGTACAGTTAGGAGAACGGTTAGACCCCCAGGAGCGAACCCAGGTCCAAAGACTAATCCAGGACAAGGGGGCCACGTTTTCCAACCTACCTGGGTACAGTCCGCTAACCACTCACAAAGTTGAAACCCTAGACCAGACCCCCCTTCGCCAAACCGCCTATCGCATACCCGAAGCAGTTAAAGAAAATATTCAGAAAGAAATTGAGGAAATGATGCAGTTAGGGGTGATAGAACACTCTGACAGCCCCTGGGCCTCCCCGGTAGTACTAGTACCGAAACAGGACAGCACGACCCGTTTCTGTGTAGACTACCAGAGGCTAAACGATAAAACAACCTCAGACGCCTCGTCTATGCCCCGGATAGACGAGCTCCTAGACAAAATGGCCAGAGGCCAGTACCTCACCACAATAGATCTCTGCAAGGGGTACTGGCAAATTCCATTAGCCGAGGACGCCATCCACAAGTCGGCATTTGTTACCTCGTTTGGCCTGTATCAGTTTAAGGTCATGCCATTCGGGATGAAGAATGCCCCGCTAACTTTCAGAGGATGGTAGATCGGCTACTGGATGGGTTTCAGGAGTATGCCTGCGCCTACTTGGATGATACAGCCATTTTTAGCTGCTCCTGGCCCTAACACCTGACCCACATAGGAGCCGTACTAGACTGGATTAGGGAGGCCGGACTGACCCTAAAGCCCAGTAAGTGCCATATAGGAACGCGTAAAAACCTCCCTAAGATAGTAGTATGGGCCCCAGAGTGTGAACAGGCCTTCCAACAGCTGAAGACGGCGCTCATTAAATCACCTGTACTTTCTGCTCCTGATCCAACTAAATGCTTTCTCGTCCATACAGACGCTTCTATGTTTGGATTGGGAGCAGTACTGAGTCAAGTCGGAGCAGATGGCGGCGAGCAACCCGGGGCTTATCTAAGCCGGAAACCTTTGCCCAGGGAAGTAGATACACTGCCATTGAAAAGGAGTGCCTGGCGGTGGTGTGGGCCCTCAAAAAGCTGCAACCTTACTTGTATGGACAACCGTTTACCTTACTCACAGATCACAACAAATTTGGGGCACTGCGCATGCAATCTAATGTGCTACCAGATAGGAGTGGTGTGTTAAGTAGTACTATTCTTATCAGTTTAATCCCTGTTACGTCCCCTATCCGTTGATGTGGAGCAAGACGCAGCAGCAGAAGAGGACTCAGCCGAGGAGGTTATGGAAGAGGATGGAGTAGGAGGAGTAGAGGAGGTGGCAGCGTACTGGCAGAGTACACGCTGTAGGGCTGACACACCCGCTTTGAGACAACTCACTGCTATTCAATCTATAACAGTGAAAAAAGTTTTTTGTTTTTAAATGCAAGCTATTGTGACACCAGTGAGTGAGTGGTGGCACTGGGCACAGTATCCACTGTGAGCCTGACACACCCGCTTTAAGGACACTGACTGCTATTCAATCTATGACAGTGAAAAAAGATTTTGGTTTTTAAATGCACACCATTGTGACACTCAGATATGAGTGGCACTGTAACCGGCAGAGTACACGCTGTGGTGGGCCGGGATTACACCCGCTTGAGACAACTCCTTTCACCGCTATTCAATCTATAACAGTGAAAAAAAGTTTTGTTTTTAAATGCAAGCTTGGCCAGACACCAGTGAGTGAGTGGTGGCACTGGGCACAGTATCCACTGTGAGCCTGACACACCCGCTTTAAGGACACTGACTGCTATTCAATCTATAACAGTGAAAAAAGTTTTTTGTTCTTAAATGCAAGCTATTGTGACACCAGATATGAGTGGTGGCACTGACTGGGCAAATGGGCACAGTATCCACTGTGAGCCTGACACAGAAGTTGGCAGCAGTGGCAGACAACTAACTGCAATTCAATCTATAACAGTGAAAAAAGTTTTTGGTTTTAAATGCAAGCTATTGTGACACCAGTGAGTGAGTGGTGGCACTGGGCACAGTATCCACTGTGAGCCTGACACACCCGCTTTAAGGACACTGACTGCTATTCAATCTATAACAGTGAAAAAAGTTTTTTGTTCTTAAATGCAAGCTATTGTGACACCAGATATGAGTGGTGGCACTGACTGGGCAAATGGGCACAGTATCCACTGTGAGCCTGACACAGAAGTTGGCAGCAGTGGCAGACAACTAACTGCAATTACATTACACAGAAAAAAAAAAGCAGACTGATGTTCTAGCCCTAAAAAGGGCTTTTTGGGGTGCTGTCCTTACAGCAGAGATCAGATGAGTCTTTCAGGACTGTAGTGGACACTGTATACCCTAACCTAGCTATGCATTTCCCTATCTAATCAACAGCAGCTACACTTTCCCTCCTCTCACTAAGCATGCAGCTTGAGAATGAATCTAGAATGGATGCTGTCCAGTAGGTGGGAGGGTCTGCTAGGGAGGGTGTGCTGCTAATTGGCTGGAATGTGTCTGCTGACTGTGAGGTACAGGGTCAAAGTTTACTCAATGATGGCGAATAGGGGGCGGATCGAACCGCGCATGTGTTCGCCGTCCGCGGCGGACGCGAACACGCTATGTTCGCCAGGAACTGTTCGCCGGCGAACCGTTCGGTGCATCACTAGCAGGTGGTAAGGATTTCTCTCTACCTGTACGTAGAGAACTACCAGAGACAAATTGGGTCGTCTCATTCTCTTTGGCAAATCCCAGATTTGCAACAATTTCCATGTTGGCACATGTAGTTTAAGTGCATGCAGACTGTTGCAGATATGTTCTCAATATGTCAGGGCACATGCAAAAACCATGTGTCCCAGTAAATGTACCCTGAGCCTTTCTTCACATCTGTAAACATTATGCATTTCCAGTACTTTCTAACTCCTCACCCTTCCAGACATTTAGTTTATTTCCTAATCTCTGATTTTAAAGGCCTTGCCATATACTTTTGGGGGAATCCAAAATGCCCTAACTTGCAGTCATCGCAGCAGCATCCAACAGCTGGCATTACACTCATGGCCCAAGAAATGGCAGAAAGATTTCTACATGGGCCTCTCCGATCTACACCATTTACAGTGTGGCGCAATCCCATTGGGATTGTCACAGGGAATCTTCCCTCACACTGTAACTGATCATAGACTTATCTGCACCTCATGCCTCGGCTACCCCATAGTCTCAACTCCCTCATACCCTCCGAGGAGTTTTCATTACAGTATGCCACCATTGTTCATACCATTACAACTATCACTCAAGCAGGGGGGGGGGAGCCTGGTTAAGTAAAACTGATATCACAAACGCATTTCAGACTGCCACCATCCACCCTGCACTGGCACTTACAGGGCATTTATGGGCAGCAGTTATATATTTCTTCTCCCGCTTAACTTTTGGGTCAAGAGCAGTCCACAATCTTCAATATATTCGTTGAACTCTTTACTGGTTGTGGTTAAACGTATCCAGATGCCCCACAGTCATACACTCCCGAGATGATTTCTTGTTGGTCAAAGGGAATGCCTTTCCCTCTAGAAGCTTCAAGGATGTCTAGTATGTCTGAACACTTGGGTGTTCCAGTATTCCCTAAGGTCACAGAAGACCCAGACACTATCGTTACATTCCTGGGCATACAACTTGACTCGGCATCCATGCCAACAAGTTACCACGTGAGAAATAGGAACAGTCACAACAACACCAATTACCACCTCCTGCTTGGTACTTGCAACCACACGGAACTACAATCCCTACCAGGTTCCTTAAATGTTGCCATGCGCATCATACCGCAGGCCGCGCTTTCATGTCAGACCACTTTGCTTTTTCCTCCCTCCCGAATGATGATCAGGGGCTGTCCCTAGACAACCAAGCCATGGCAGACCTACCCATATGGTGGACTTTCTTAACCACACGTAATGGTAAACTATTGTGGCAGCTGCCGTGACAGCCGCCATGGCAGGGGGGTCATTTATGGTCAAGGTCATGGATTACATGAACCTCGTCAACATAGCCGGGCTCTGACTAAACTGGCCTTGTCCACCAGCACTCAACACGCTTGCTACAGGGTTTACCACTTATACAATATGTTTCATGTCGGACCATCACTTAGCTGGTTTGAGGTTTCACCACGTATGGCCTTCGTCTCTTTTTGCCACCTTAAGTTAATAATTCTCGCACAACACGGTTAAACTTTATCTCACAGGCATTCAACACTATACGTATTTCTCCTTCCCAAACAACAAGGGTTCCTATCCTCCTACCCCATCCATACCTTAGAGACATAGCCAAGCGGACGTGCCCGCTAAAACTAAATACTGGCCATAGACATACAAT
>CAKOES020000680.1:0-16199 GCA_933207985.1 Pelobates cultripes
ACAATCAGAGGAATACAATTCTTTTTCAATACACAGAAAATACAGCAGATACACGGATGCAGCTTTATACAGTATTTTTGTAGGGTCGCCTGGTGCAATCCGCTACACTGCTCCCCCTTGCCCACAAGCCGGCGTACACAGTCTGATCCAACACGGATCGGCTTGGGGATGTCCGGGGAGGCTCACGGATCATTTCTCTAGGTCAGTTTGTCGAGACAACCCATCAGCATTTCCATTCTGTTTACCCGGGCGGTACTGGATATTAAAGTCAAAGGGGCTGTAGCGCCAGACTCCAGCGCAGCAGCCGGGCATTGTCCCCAGCCACCCGGTTTAGCCATACTAACGGGTTGTGATCCGTGAGCAGGGAAAAAGCTTGTCCGTACAAATAGGGCTGTAATTTCTTCAGGGCCCACACCACAGCCAGGCATTCTTTCTGGATGGCGGCGTAGCTTACTTCTCGAGGTAACAGTTTCCGGCTGATGTAAGCCACGGGATGTTCTCCGCCATCGGCCCCGACTTGGCTTAATACTGCTCCCAATCCAAACATAGAAGCGTCTGTGTGGACAAGAAAACGCTTAGTTGGATTGGGAGCGGCCAAGACAGGGGCATTTGTCAATGCATCTTTTAACAACTGAAATGCCTGTTCACACTCCGGGGTCCAGGTTACTTGGCGGGGTAGGTTTTTACGGGTCAAGTCGGTGAGAGGTTTGGCCAGGGCACTGTAATTCGGGACAAATTTCCGGTAGTATCCGGCCGTTCCTAAGAACGCTAACACCTGGGTCTTAGTCCTAGGGTGGGCCATTGAGCTACAGCCTCTACTTTGGCTGGTTCCGGCTTTTGCTTGCCGCATCCTACCCGATGACCTAGGTACTGTACTTCAGCCATTCCTATGCTGCATTTGGCTGGTTTCAGCGTTAAACCAGCGGCCCTAATCCTGTCTAGGACCGCTCCTATATGGGTCAGGTGTTCCTGCCAGGTATTGCTGAAAATGGCAATATCATCGAGGTATGCGCAGGTATAATCCTGGAACCCATCTAGGAGGCGGTCCACCATCCGCTGAAAAGTAGCCAGGGCGTTTTTCATCTCAAACGGCATGACCTTAAATTGGTACAAGCCGAATGGGGTGACAAAGGCCGACTTAGGGATGGCGTCTTGTGCCAAGGGTATTTGCCAATACCCTTTACACAAGTCAATTGTGGTGAGATAGTGCCCCCTCGCCATCCAATCCAGGAGTTCGTCTATCCTGGGCATCGGATAGGCGTCCGATACCGTCTTCTCATTTAATCTCCGGTAGTCTACACAAAACCTGGTCGTGCCGTCCCGCTTTGGTACTAGGACTACCGGAGATGCCCAGGGGCTGTCAGAGGGCTCAATCACCCCCAGCTGGAGCATCTCATCTATCTCCTTGCGCATGTTCGCCCGTGCCGCTTCTGGGATGCGGTACGGGGTCTGACGCATGGGAAGTTGCCCTGGGGTGTCTACTCGGTGAGTGGCCAGAGGGGTGTAACCAGGTACATTAGAGAAGATATCCTGCTTCTCCCTCAACAGCTGTTGTACCTCGCTCCGCTCCTGTTGGCTCAACCGATCCCCCAGGGTGACCTCCCCTAAGTCCTCGGATAACTGACCCTCTCCCAGCAGATCCGGGAGAGGTAAACTGTCAAACTCCTCGGAGTTAGGCGCACATATAGCGGTCACTTCCTCCGAGCGCTCCTGGTAGGGCTTCATCATGTTCACATGGAGCATGCGTCGCCCCCAGTACCAACGCACGAGCCGATTATATAAGTGGTGTCACACCGTTGTTCCACCACCTTATAAGGGCCCTGCCAGGCGGCCTGTAGCTTATCGTGTCGGACAGGTTTTAAGATTAACACCTTCTGCCCGACCTGAAAGCTACGGTCCGTGGCGCCCCGATCATACCATGTGCGTTGGCGTGTCTGAGCCGCCTGCAAATTCTCGCGTACCGTCTGAGTTAAGGCCTCAAGGCGGTCTCGGAATGCCAACACATAGGGTATGATGGGGGTACCGTCAGTGCTCCGCTCTCCCTCCCAATGCTCTCTGATCAAATCTAAAGGCCCTCGTACCCTGCGGCCAAACAATAGTTCAAATGGGGAGAACCCAGTGGATTCCTGCGGCACCTCCCGGTAAGCAAAGAGGAGGTGCGGCAGGAACTTCTCCCAGTCCTTGTGGGTCTCCGCGAAGGTTCGGAGCATTTGTTTCAATGTACCGTTGAAACGTTCGCAGAGCCCATTCGTCTGGGGGTGGTAAGGGGAACTAATGACCGGCTTAATGTCACAAAACGTCCAGAGGCGCTGCGTGACTTCGGCGGTGAACTGGGTGCCCTGATCGGAGACAATCTCCCTGGGGAGTCCCACCCGGGAGAATATCTTCATCAGGGCTTCCGCTACTGTCTCAGCCTGTATATTCGCCAGGCCCACCGCCTCTGGATATCTAGTGGCATAATCTACTACGGTCAGGATAAATCTTTTACCTGACGGGCTTGCTTTGTTGAGGGGTCCTATTAGGTCCACTGCTACCCTGCTAAAGGGTTCCTCGATTATGGGGAGGGGATGTAACTTGGCCTTGCGCCGATCCCCCCTTTTCCCCACCCTTTGACAGGTATCGCACGTGTTGCAATACCTGCGCACCTCCTGGCTAATTCCCGGCCAAAAGAAACTTTGGGTTAACCTGTATCGGGTCCTGCTGACCCCTAAATGTCCAGATAGCGGAATGTCATGGGCTATCCGTAGTAACTCCGCCTGGTACCGCTGAGGTACCACTAACTGCCTCATCACAATCGGGTCTGACCCGGATACCTGCTTATCCGTCTCCCGATATAACAGCTGGTTGTCCCAAATAAACCTCTCGCCCTCCCCCCCAGGCGTGTCTGCTGTCACCTTGTCCCTATACACCTGCAAAGTGGGATCAGTCACTACCTCAGCTGCAAATTCGCTAGGAGGGGCCCAGGGAACACAGTCAGGGGCAGGGGAAGGATCTCTTACCTGGACCTCCGGGAGTGTGTTGTAGTCCTGGGTGCGGGCCTGTTGTCGAGTGACCACAGGGTGAGCTTCTCCTGTGATGGGTGTCTGGGGCTCAAAAGCAGATATGAGCCTCCCCAGATCGTTCCCCAATAAAACCTCCGCCGGTAACTGCGGCATCAACCCCACCTCCACATGCCCTGCCCCCGCTCCCCAATGCAAATGTACCCTTGCTGTGGGTAGCTGGTATACTGCTCCCCCGGCTACCCTGACGGCCACAGTCTTGCTAAGTTTAGCTTGGTCTGAGACCAGGTGACTTTTTACCAGGGTGATGGTGGCTCCTGAGTCACGTAGCCCCTGAACCGCTTTTCCCTCCAGATACACGGTCTGCCTGTGCTGCTGGCGGTTGTCTGCGTTAGCCTGGACGGGATCTGCCTCGTGCAGTACCTCCCACTGCTCTACGGTTGTGATGGGAACTGCTGAACCATACGGTGTGGCCACGATGTCCTGGTAGTGATGGGCTGCGGCGGCTCTCGGTGGTGGTGGTGGACCGGGTCGGATCCAGGTGGAACGGTCCCGCAGCTGGGGCATTCCCTTTTATAATGTCCCCACTTCTGGCAGTGGTGGCAAGGGCCCGACGTGGGCTGGCGGAAACGTGGCTGTGTAGCGGGTGGTGGTGGTGGTGGCAGTGACCTTGGTAGAGCTGGCGTGTAGTTATTTCCCCCAAAGGTTTTAAAAGGGACTTTTGGAGCTGCAGGTTTTTGCTGCCTGCGTGCATCCAGGTACTCGTCTGCCTTCCTGGCTGCTTCGGTAAGGGAGGTAGGGTTTCTGTCTCTTACCCACTCCTGTACCTCGCTGGTTACTCCTTCATAAAATTGCTCCAGCAGTACCATTTGTAATACATCCTCCATAGACCATGCCTTGCTCGCTTGCACCCACCCCAAGACTGCTCGTTGTAGTCTGCATGCCCACTCAGCATGTGAGTCTTTCTCCACCTTCTTTAAATCCCTGAATCTCCGCCGGTATGCTTCTGGTGTTATAGCATACCTGGCCAATATAATTTCTTTCACTTTGTGATAATTCCGAATTTCATCATTCGGTACAGTCCGGTATGCCTCAGCTGCCCTCCCAGTTAACCTTCCTGCCAAAATGGGTACCCAGTCCTCTGCGCTGATTCTATGTAGTGCACACAGTCTCTCGAAATCTTGCAGGAAAGAGTCTATATCTTCCTCTGCCTCCACATATGTTTTAAAAGCCTGGTACGGTATTTTCGGCTTACCTTCATGTGGCATATTTACTGCAGAGCTGCGTTCTGGGGCCGCTGTTTGACTCCTCAGTATAAATTCCTGGACCTCCGTTATCGTTTTGGAAATAATCTCTGTTGGAGGGTGTTCCCCATAGAAAGACAGCCAAAATTGTACCTGCCTCTGGAACTCCCTTTGTTCCGGTGTTTCTCCCGAATTCCCCTGTTCGGGAACCGAATCGCCTTCCATTCGGTACTCCGCCATCAGTTCAGTGATAAGTGCCGCTTTTGTCTTATTGCTGGCTTGTATACCCTTTGCCTCCAGAAGGTCTTTTAGCGTGGAGCGTTTTAGTGTGGCAAAATCAATCTCCATCCGTACTCCATTTAGGCTTGTTCCTCTGTGAGTCTGGATCCCAGCGCTGCCAACCAATGTAGCGGAGATGCAATAGTACCCAGGTTATCTCCGCTTATAATCCAAGTGAGACCCAGGAACAAGTAAATAGTAAATCCAAAGGCAGGGTTTCCAGCAGGTAAAATACAGCAATATCCCAACAGCAATCCCAATAACTGGACGACACACAGTTTCAGGAGCATAACCGACAAGCCTTTAATCACAGTCTCCTTATAAAGCATGCTCCCATGCAAGGGAGGGATTTACAGTAATTATTACAGTAGCCAATCCTGTCCTGGTAACCTCCCACACCTCCCCTCCCCTCAGCTAGCATCATAATCCCCTTAGCCAGCACACCAATTCCCCCCATTTCTGGATGTACCCCTAAACATAGGGGTACCCCTTTAAATCATACATCCCCGGGTAGCCCTGATCTGGGTGAACAACATATCCAAAAATCACCCAGATCGGACCAGGGGTTCGGGAAAAGTATGGAGGGAATAAAATGACCGACCGCACGAACAGAGCTAGCCGAATTCGGTTCCATGTGAATGGGCCTTGCGGTCGGTCCTGGCATAAGGGAATAAAAATACACGAAAGCCTCTAGCTATAGACGCTAGGGGGGTTCGCCTGAATCCCCTCGTTCGGTATTCTCTATTTACCGAACGAGGGGCCGTTCGGTAGTTTGGAACCGAACGGACCAGGGCTGTGGAGGTCTCAGCGGTGTTCGCCTACTCGAGTGTCCGATTTTAGTTCCAGACACTCGACGGCAAAACACCGCTGTTCGGGAGTTTTAAAATGGCCGCCGCCACGCGTTCGTTTGTCGAATGGCGGCCACCCCCGAGAACAAAGGACGGCTACTTACTGTTCAATTACCCATTCGCAACAATGTTGCAACGGGTAATTGAGGACACACTTCACACAGGGAGGGCTGGTTGTTCGGTAGTTTCATTCGAATAAACTAAGGGAATGAAACTACCGAACAATCAGAGGAATACAATTCTTTTTCAATACACAGAAAATACAGCAGATACACGGATGCAGCTTTATACAGTATTTTTGTAGGGTCGCCTGGTGCAATCCGCTACAACCTTCATTCACATATATGTTGCATTTATCAACTGATTGCATATCATAAAAAACACCGTTGTTGTCCAAACATCTATTTAAAACATGGTGTATTGGATAATACAGAATATAAGCTTCATTTAGAACTAAATAATCTTGCAATCATCAATTCATTAAAAAGACATTGAAATATGGGGAAAAACTACATTTCCATGGTGCATTTAGGCATCATGACCACGAACATTGGTCATGATTGACATGTAGTCTAAGGAAGGTGAAACAAGTGCAGGCCAATTAAACGTGTTTAGCACTTCATGCGATCACATTACGTAAACAAAAGAGAGAAACTTCAACCCCTCTGTTCCTGTATGTCCAACTTACAACTAGTTACAACTACATGTCTGTTCGTCCACCCACTGTAAAGTGCTGCGGAATTTGTTGGCGCTATATAAATAATAACATAATAATAAACAAAAAAATATAATTCTGCCGATTTCAAGATCGGCTGCCCCCAAAATGTTAAATCACCAGCAAACAGGGCACACTGGTAGTGTGGAGCCAAGGTGGAAACTACGAGATACTCACCCTGAATCTTCACATAAAAAAAACTTAAAATAACATTGGCGACTACATTTCCCATCAGCACTAGCGGTCTTGTTATTTTAAGTTTTCTATGTAACGATTCAGGGTGAGTATCTCCTGGTTCCACCCTGACTCCACGCTACTAATGTGCCCTGTTTGTTGGTCATTCACCAGGTTCTCAAGTCCCCTCAAAAGGGGACATTATGTTTGATTTCTTAACAAGGGAAATGATACAAATAGGATGTATCCATGAGATACACTGAAGATTAAATGGTAAAATTAATTTAAAAACCAACAATGTTAAAGTTATTATTACATCCTGTCTTACAGATAAAAAAGAGAGGGGTCACTATAGTCTTTTCAAAGGACATAATGCATGCCATTAGGTATCAAGATATTGATAAAGAAGGAAGATGGATGATTCTAATATATGACATACAAAGCAAAATATATACATTAGATAATGTCTATGTACCAAACCATTCTCAGGTGAGAGATATTGACAAATTCTTATTAAGATTAGAACAAACAGAGGAGATGTTAATTGTACCCAAGATCCTATGTTGGATAAACAAGTCAGTAAAGGTAAAGTATTAGATAAGAATTCAATACATGAAGCGAATAGGTAATGCCAGATTTTGAAGAGGGCATCCTTGATGGATATCTGGAGGATTATGCACCCTAAAGAAAAAGACTTCACAAGTTTCTCTAATAGCTCTTCTATGGTTCGACCACAACACAGTCTTACTAAAACCACACAATCCCAAAATAAAACTGGATAAAAAACTTCTTCCGAGGATAACAGGAAGTACATCACAGATGTGATTGCCTATTTATTTCTTTAAAAACCATGACTCTGATGTATGTCCTGACATAAAATGGTGGGCATTTAAGTGTGCCATCGGAGGACAGTTGAATAAAAAAAAAAAAGAGGAGAAAGTCTTGCTTAACTATATGAAAGATTTCCGCAATATGATCATGAAAAACTCTTGCCTTCTAAGGAAATATACATAAACATATACATAAAATCATTATGGGACAACTGATTCTTGTTGAACCAATTAGTGGGGTAATAGCTGCTTGATCCAAGGAGACATCTGACTGTTATTTTGGGGTCAAGAAGGAATTTTTCCCTAGTTTGTTGCAAAATTGGAAGCGCTTCACACTAGGTTTTTTGCCTTCTTTTGGATCAACAGCAAAAATATATGTGAGGAAGGCTAAGCTTGATGGACACAAGTCTCTTCAGCTATGTAACTATGTAACCTAAAGAAATTGGTTCAGCATTTAAATCATACTATCAAGATCCGTTCCCAGACAATATTACACACTCCAACATACAGCACATTTTCAAGATAAATCATTTACTTCATTGAATCCTTCTCAACTGGCACATTTGAATGACTCTATAACACCACAAGAATTAGGACACATTATAAACAATATATACAAAAATAAGATGCCTGACCCTGACAGCTATATTGGTCTGTTTTATAGATTATACATAGACCAATTGAGCCTTCAGATTGCAGAAATATATAACCACATTATGGCTAAAGGATCAATGCCAAACTCTGCTTCCAAAATGTATTTTCTTAAAATCTATCTAACCTTATAAGCCAACAGAATTAAAAGAGTAATAACTAGCTTAATTACCTGGGACCAAATGGTATTCATTCCTGGCAGATTCTCTACCAATCACATTCCGAAAATTATAAATATATCAATGAATTCATACGTGTAAAATCCCCTTCCAGCTCAATTGCTAAAGACTGGATAACATCAAAGGTCGAACTGTTGCAAAAGACCAAGGAACAGCTTAAATTCCAGTGCAGAATGAGATGTGAAATGGTGTCAAATGTTTGTGTTGATCATGAATGTAGCCCATGGAACAGTGCAGCTAAGGGGAGTGGGCCTTGGCAGAGCTAGGAGGTGGGCATATGTAGAGGTGGGGTTTTGTGGTCAGGTGGTTATGGGGGGATTGGCTTCAGTTGGAACTCAGTTATTAATAACAGAGATTTTAGATTAGGGGCCATTTTAATCAGCCATACTTACCTGTTTTTGTCCCACCCTCCCTTTAATTTTGTGTTACTGTGCTCTTCATCTCTTCAGCTCTTCTATCCTGTTGGGTCACAGCAGCGTGGGCTGCATAAGATATTGGGGGGGAGGTAGTTTTTGCTAGCTGTGATGTTTGGTAACAATATTCACATGGTTGTATTTATTAATTGGTAGGTTGGAGCCTGTAGGTGGTTCTCAACCTGGTGGTGTAGGGGTATGCCCCTACAATGTTAAACCAGTGAGTGTAGGGGTGTCTCGGTATGCCCCTACAACGTTAAATCGGTGGGTGTAGGGGTGTCTCAGTATGCCCCTACAACGTTAAATCGGTGGGTGTAGGGGTGTCTCGGTATGCCCCTACAACGTTAAATCGGTGGGTGTAGGGGTGTCTCGGTATGCCCCTACAATGTTAAACCACTTGGTGTATAAGGCCGGTTGTGGCCGTGTTTAGTTATTTTATTCATATCTGGTTATATGGATTATTGGAAGCTTATGTTATGGGTCGGTGGGTATAGTACTGTTAAAGTTGGGGTGAATTATGTGTCTATGTAAAAATTGGGAATGTTTGGCAATGACCAATTTTGTTATCAAATATTTATAATTTATTAAAGCCGTGACAATTGTATCCACTTTAAATTGGTGTCCGTGTCTTTTTGGGTGGGGTCCAAGGTTATGTTTAGGATAAATGCACAAAAGGATGACTATTCGCATGTCAAGAAACAACATTTAGGATAAATGGATAAAGATATAAGATGTGAATCTATAATTGGTTGAAGCTAAATAGAAAATGAGACCATGACATAGTCAGTGAAGAAACATTTCCTTTTCCCCGCAGGTTTATCTTGCTGTTTCAAATTTAGATTCAGTTTTTTTGTAGTGATCTTCACAATGCTTGTTTTGTTTATTATATGTAATGTTGTCTTGATATGATATATTAAGATCCTGTTGTATTTATACATATAAAACATGAAAAGTAAGAACATTTCTTTAAAAACAAACAAAAAAAATTACAAAAAGTCAACTTGCGGAAATCAGCAGAGATAGGATGACAACGACATGATCCTCTGTCTGTAATTGATGATACGGACAAGGCAGATAACAGCATGTTATCATCAAAATATACTATGCCTGCATCATATCTGGCAATGTGTGCGGTAGCAATCCAGGTGAGTTATGAATAACTTTAAATCCTTAACGTTTTGACAGGCTCAATAATCCTATTCAACAGGCTGCATGATCCAGTCACCATTTACAGTGGCCATATGTCCTCAGATGCTATTTTTAATATTTCCCCAATTGGAATCTTTGCCATCAATACTTTTTATGCATTTAATAGTTTGGAAGTAGACCCTTAAAGGGACACTGTAGGCAATGTAGTTGGTTCACCTCACTGAGGTGTTTATGGCATCTGGAGTCCCCAAGAGTCATCTTTCCATTAAGATGCAAAACATTTTTAATGTGTTAATGCTAAACGGGAGTCCCCAGCAGCCCATACCTTCTATGCTGCCTTGACTAACAAAGAAGAATTAGCGTGTGATTGGCTGAGAGTGTCAGCTGACTGCTTTCAGTCTATCACAGCGTCCATTGCTGGTATGAATTGGTACAGCTAGAAGGAAGTGTGTAATCTCTGCCTTCGCCACACCTTCAGTATGGGCAGAGTTATGGGAAACCATGGATCCTCATTTAGTGTAAAACTGTTCAAAAACAGTTTACCACTGAATGGAGGTACAGCGTAGAGGGAACCCAGGCACCATAATCACATCAATGAGATGGAATGGCTGTAGGGTAAGCTGTGTGTTACTTTAATGAGCTTTTGTCTAAATGCAATTTCAAATCCTATCCACGAGGAGAGGTCCTGATCCAACGAAAGCTCTTCTGGAATAATAAGATGTAGAAGCTGATTGGGATTATTCACTAAACTCTATATTGTAGCAAATGTCATGTTTGGACATAAAATGTGACATTTCTGACAATTCACACCTTTGTGAATTACCCTGCTCTTTTACAATCCTCTGTCTCCTATAACTGGACACCTCCATCTTAGCTCCCTGTCAATCATTGTTATAAGCTCCACCCTTTACACCTGTCAGTCAGCACAGAGAGAAACACCTCAATTTTAGCTCCCTGCAGGGGTGGATCCAGAGCCTGATCTCTGGAGGGGCACTTGTAGATTATGTAAAGAAATAATCCAGGCACAATAAACACTACAGCTCAGTGTAGTGGTTATGGTGTCAGTTGTGCCAGGACCCCATCTCAGAGTAAATAGTCAAACTGTTTGACAACTTACCTGGGCTCTGCTGGGATATAGGGCATAGGAGCAATGGTGTGTGTGAGTGGTGCAATGTGTGAAGGGTGCAGTGTGTGTGTGGGGCGGCAATGTATGTGTGAGTAGCAATATCTGTGTATGTGGGGCAGTGTGTGTGAGTGTATGTGTGGGGGGCAGTGTGTGTGAGAGAGCTGCAGTGTGTTTGTGTGTGAGTGGTGCAGTGTGTGTGTGAGGGGCAGTGTATGTGTGAGTTGCAATATCTGTGTATGTGGGGTAATGTATGTGTATGTGGGGCAGTGTGTGTATGTGGGGGGCAATGTGTGTATGGGGCAGGGCAGGAGCGTATGGATGCTTTTTAACAATTTTCACATTTTATTTTAAATAAAATAAATATTCATTATGTCCCTCCTTCCTGCTTACCTTTACTCAGGCAGAAGGGGGGACATTTCTCGATCCCTGGTGGTCTGTGGGGAATCCCTGGTGGTTGTAGTGGTGAGAGTGAACTCTAGCCCACAGCTCCAGGGCTACAGTTCACTCTTGCGAGATCCGGATCATTGCCATGGTCCTCTCTCTCTCCCCCTCCCCTGCCGGCTTCCAGAACAGTGTCTGCGGACTGGGGAGGGAGATCTCTGATCACCCCTTCGGTCCTTGAAGGCACATTGCACGGCTGACAGCGCCAGCCCTGCATTAGTCATCAGGGGAGACCATCGGCCAGCATTGTTATATTGTTGCCCCCCCCCCCGGATCTGCCACTGGCTCCCTGTCAATCATTGTTATAAGCTCTGCCCATTACACCTGTCAGTCAGCACAGAAAGAGCAGACAAAGGAGAAAAATGAAACAATGTTACTGTGACGAACCAAACATAGAAACATAGAATGTGACTGCAAATAAGAACCATTTGGCCCATCTAGTTGCCCAATATTTTGAAATACTTTTAATTAGTCCCCGGCCTTAATACGGGCTCCTGGAGGAGCCTGCTAGCCAACCACTTGCCACGGGATTATGGTCCATGCAAAATACACCGAAAAAAGCTTTGTTTTTGCAATTTGGCTTACATTGTTCAGGAACCGAACAGCCACATGAAACAAAAGAGCACCCGGGTGCTTGTTAAGCTCAACTGATATTTTGTAGCAATTTCCACTGCAGTGTTTTAAGTGTTCGTCTGGGTGGCCGCATTTCGTATGAACGACCACAAGGTGGCGGCCATCTTGTTCCCACAAACGCAGGCAACGGTGTTTGGGCATAAAGCTCATGGAACTAAAATCGGACACAGAAACTCCCGAACACAGCTGGACTTCCATCAGCGCCTGCATTTGGTTCTACCCCACTTAGAAAGGTACTGTTAGGTGGAAACGTTCCCACAAACAAGGAGAACAGGCTAAATACGTAACTTATGGATTCCGTTCGGTGTTTTATATACTTTTGTGCTCCTGAAAGAGACCGACCGTTAGCCCTGATTTCCTGGAACTGTTTTGGGCATAAGACCATGTGCACGGTCGGTCAAAAATGTGACTTTCCCAAACCTGTGAACCGAGTTTTAGATATGTTGCTCACCCAGATTGGTGCTATCAGGAGATGTGACTTTTATGGGTTTTTTGGTTCGGGGTATTTTCTTTTTTTTGTTATATTGTGTGTTTTTGTATCTGAGAGATAATTTAAATATATGTTTGTGTGCTCAGGTAATTATCTCCCAGGCACAGGGGAGGAGTGTGTGGAATGTTTGCTTGTAACTAGTTCCCTCTCAGGTCCAGAGGGGAATGCCCCTGGAATATGTTTAAGGAAACCCCATGAGAGCTATAATCTCTGCAGCACTTGGGATTCGGGAGACTACTAAGGGAAATACTCAGCCGCAGTGTAGCGGATCCGTTACAGTTACTATCTCTCTTTCTCTGGATTGTGATGTAATTTGAGAAATATTTAAATGAAATTTAAAAGAAAACAGAGCATTTCCTGAAATAAAGGTTAACAGAAGATATGTGTGATTTTAAGTGTCTTATTCAGTTATGTAAACTCCAGAGAAATTCAATTTTCCTTTAACTCTGCAAAGGCTAATTAACATTTTGCCGCGATGCATCAGAGCTGTTCTGGCAGCACGAGGGAGACCGACACATTATTAAGCAGGAGGTTTTAATGTTGTGGCTGATTAATGTATAATATAAAAATAATTAACAAACTCTTCTTCTGTGATTTTTCAGAGTGGATAATGCACATTTATCTGAGTTTGGGGATATTACGAGTTATGCGATTCACTTATCACTTCCCATGAAATCCCAGTTTTGTGATAGCCCTGTAACATACAAACATAGTTAACATTGTTTCCTGAATTAGAACATACGGCAACATTTAATGGAAGCTCCCTACAGCGCCACCTGCTGTTTAAAGTCATTTTCTCCTCTAGCTTCTCTTAAACTGAAACAGTGATTAAAAGATGTTTTGGACCTAATTTAGGTATATTATCGATGGATTCCACCCACCAAACGCTCTTTATAAAGGTTTATTGCTAATAATAATAGTAATTTGACACCATTGATGTTGATTACTGACAAACTGTGAAACAAATTACATAAAATGTTTGTGACACAAATAGAACATGTCTATGGTGTACACACATCAAGCTCTTAATAACTAATAACTGTTGCAGTATGTCGAATTATTTATCCAGTTTGAATAATTACCAATTTTATATTTGGAATGGCTCTGGATGAGAGCTCTAGATAAGAATTCTTATAAAATAAAAATTAACAAGCTCTCACTCCTCATTGGACAGCTAATCATCCCCCCTTATCTGGCACGATGGGGTTAACAGAGAGATCGAGAGCCTTCTTCAAAGTTATTGGCAGTGAATGTAAAGAAAATACATTTAATACTAAGAATGAGCATTTTAACATATTTGCCTGTAAAAAATGTTATATTTTTTTCAACAGTCACTATGGCTAAATTTCTCTTAGAAATTAGAATTTTACCTAACCTGCATGTGGGCACATAGAGAATACAGTATGTGTGTGTTTGTGTGTGTGTGTGTGTATGTTTTTTGTGTTTCACTGTGTCTTTAAGTGTTTGTGTTTGTGTGTGTGTGTGTGTGTATGTTTTTTGTGTTTCACTGTGTCTTTAAGTGTCACAGATGAACCCAGATAAACCTACTCTTGTTACAAGCCATGTGAGGTATTTCTGACAGGTCCCCCTTGCCTCTTGAAGAGCACTTCACTGTGTTTCCCCTTTCGCTAGAGGCAAGCCCCAAACACCATATTATATAATATTTTCATTGCATCTTGTAGATTTTAGTGTCTTACATTCTACTATTTAGGCTACTGATCAAGCACCTATGGCTGGGAAACAACAGTGAAGGGTCTACGTGAAGGGCAGAAGGTTGGAGTCTATTTTTCCTCCACATACTGACTGTTCCCTTGACCCCTGGTGATCCATACCAGTAAAGTACACAAGGCCATAATAGGACATCATGATCACACTGGCATAACTTGCACATTTTCAATTCTGTTACACACTTCTGCGGAACCAGGGAACAGTGTGCAGAGCTGTGCACATGTTAATATACTCAGCACCTGGATAACCTGTAAACCAGACCAGGGGAAAAGCAGGAGATAGAGGGGACTAACTGATGTAAAATGTTGGAAGAGAAATTGGGGGTGAAGGAGACGTGTTTAGTATCTAAATGATTTGGGTATAGGGGAACCAGGGGTTAATTGCAGAGAACGGTGATGCAAATTACAGAGAAGCTGGGAGGTGACTAAATGGGGGTCTGTGATGGGAACGGAGGGGGCTCATTTACAGTAGTATGAAGATGGAATTTGGATAAAATGGGGTTAACTGCAGCAAAATATGAGGATAAAATGTACGGTTGAAAGGGTTAAATTACAGTAAATGTGGTGATGCAAATAAGGAATTAGAAGAAATAAAAAATAAGGAATTAACCGTTGCAGGAATGTGGGGACTTATTTTGGATTAGCAGTGTATAAGTCTATTACAGAGCGGCACTAATCAGTGGTGTATTGGACTATTACATCTGCAATAATAATAATAATAAGAATAAGAATAATATCAGTGTATCACAGAGTATTATTATTATTGTCCCCATACTCCATAATATTCTAGTTGTTCCCATCCTTAATCCAGGCTCTCAATCCAACCCTGTAATGTGTGTTTGGTTGTGTATGCTACGGTGTGTTTGTGAGTGAGTGAGCGAGTGTATCATTGTGTGCTTACGTGTGTTTGCATGTTTATGTGTGTAACTGTGTGTTAATGCGTGTGTGCCACTGTACATTTGTGTGTGTTATATATTTATCTGTGACTGTGTCATTGTGGGTTTTTGTGTGTGTATCACTGTGTATGTTACTGTGTTTTTGTGTGTGACTATGTCATTGTGCCTGATTGTGATTTCTGCTCTGAACATGCCAATGGAAATTCAAACATGAGAAATATTCTGTATCTTTTTGGGGGGCAGTAAATTAAAGAGCAGATTGCAGACCTCGTGGTTTATGCAATGCTGTGCCTTGCTGTCTACAGCTTCAGAGACCTAGAATTTAGCCTTGATGACTTGAGTAATGACTGGGTAATGGATTTGCATGTATTTCAGCAAGGGGCATAATAATGAGAATATGAATGAGGAAAAAGGAAACATGATTTTCTCTGGGTGAGGCTGAAAGTTGTCCCTTTAATGAGCATTACATAAATACAGGTCTAACAAGTTACATTAAATCATTGTTAAACCAGATCTTTCCAATTATGAAATCACACGTGGACCATGCTGCTTCCGACATGTAAACTGTCAGAAATGTACTCCTCATCTGCCACTACAACACCTGCCAGCCTTGGAAACAATATCACTTGCCAGCCTTGGACACCATAAAACCTGCCAGCCATAGCTACAATAACACATGGTAGCCAAAGACAGCATAACACCTGCAAGCCTTGACCACAATAATACCTGGTAGCCATGGCCACAAAAATACCTGCCAGCTTTGGCCACCACAACACATTACAGCCTTGGCCACCATGGCACATGTCAGCCTTGGCCACCATAATACCTGCCAACCTTGGCCACCATAACACCTGCCAGCCATAACCACCATAACACCTCCCAGAACTATTGCCACAATAACACCCACCAGCCATGGCTACCATACAACTTGCCAGCCTTGGCAACCATAACTCCTGCCAGCCTTGGCAACAATAACACCTGCCACCCATGGCCACCATAACACCTGCCAGAATTGGCAACAATAACACCTGCCAGCCTTTGCCACCATTACACCTGCCAGCCTTGGCCACCATAAAACCTGACAGCCTTGGCAACCATTACACCTGCCAGCCATGTCACCATGGCACATGCCAGCCTTGGACAACATAACACCTCACAGCCCTCGCCACAATAACACCTGTCAGCCATGACCACCATAACACCTTGTAGCCATAGCCATAATAACACCAGGCAGTCATGGCCACCATGGCAACTGCCAGCATGGAACACCATAACACCTGCCAGCCATGGACACCATAACACCAGCCATAGCTACAATGACACCTGCCAGCCATAGACAGCAAAATACCTTCAAGCCTTGGCCACAATAATACCTGGTTATCATGGTCACAAAAACATCTGCCAG
>CAKOES020000681.1:0-20516 GCA_933207985.1 Pelobates cultripes
CAGTGTATTCATTTTAGGGGGGAGGGAAGAGGGCAGAGTGGTGGGAGGTGGGGCAATGTGTTAACTTGCAGAGAGGGCACTGTATTAAATTGGGGAGGGAGGGGGACAGTGTATTGAAGTGGGGGATGGCAATGTATTAAAATAGAGTGGTGGGGGGAGGGGCAGTGCATTTAGAGTGGAGGGGGAAGGGGCAGTGTATTAGATTGGGTGAAGGGGACAGTGTATTAGAGTGGAGGGAGGGCAGTGTGTATTTTGGCCCAGGGGAATGTCATGTATGGGATTGTGGGCAGTGTCTTAGAATGGGGGAGGAGGCAGTGTAGTAGATTAAGGGCAGTGTATTAGATTGGAATTTGGGAGGGCAGTGTATTAGGTGGGTGGAGGGTGTGGCTTTGGTTGAGGAAATGTATGGGATTGTGGGCAGTGTCTTAGAATGGGGGAGGGGGCAGTGTATTAGATTAAGGGGCAGTGTATTAGATTGGGTGGAGGGGCAGTGTATTAGAGTGGCTGGAGGGGGCAGTGTATTTGATTTGAGGGAAATGTATGGGATTGTGGGCAGTGTCTTAGAATGGGGGAGGGGCAGTGTATTAGATTAAGGGGCAGTGTATTAGATTGGGTGGAGGGGGCAGTGTATTTGATTTGAGGGAAATGTATGGGATTGTGGGCCGTGTCTAGAATGGAGGAGGGGGCAGTGTATTAGATTAAGGGGCAGTGTATTAGAATGGGTGGAGTGGCAGGGTATAAGAGTGGAGGGAGGGGGGCAGGGTATTGGATTTCGGGGCAATGTATTGGATTTGTGAGCAGTGTTTTAGAGTGGAGGGAGGGGGCAGTGTATTGGATTTGTGGGCAGTATTAGAATAGGAGGAGGGGGCAGTGTATTAGATTGGGTGGAAGGGCAGAGTATAATTCAATTCATGTATTGAATTTGGGGGCAATGTATTGGATTTGTGAGCAGTGTGTTAGAATGTAGGGGGGGCAGTGTATTGGATTTGTGGACAGTGTATTAAAGGGACACTATAGTCACCTGAACAATTTTAGCTTAATGAAGCAGTTTTGGTGTATAGAACATGCCCCTGCAGCCTCACTGCTCAATTCTCTGCCATTTAGGAGTTAAATCCCTTTGTTTATGAACCCTAGTCACACCTCCCTGCATGTGACTTGCACAGCCTTCCATAAACACTTCCTGTAAAGAGAGCCCTATTTCTGTTTAATTAAGATTTTCTTATCCCCTGCTATGTTAATAGCTTGCTAGACCCTGCAAGAGCCTCCTGTATGTGATTAAAGTTCAATTTAGAGATTGAGATACAATTATTTAAGGTAAATTACATCTGTTTGAAAGTGAAACCAGTTTTTTTGTGGCTAGGGCTGCATAAACAGAAACAAAGTGATTTAACTCCTAAATGACAGTGAATTGAGCAGTGAAATTGCAGGGGAATGATCTATACACTAAAACTGCTTTATTTAGCTAATGTAATTTAGGTGACTATAGTGTTCCTTTAAATTGGGGAGGAAGGGGGACAGTGTATTGAATTGGGGGGAGGGCAGTGTATTCAATTAGATTGGGGGAGGAGGGACAGTGTATTAGATTAAGGGGCAGTGTATTAGATTGGGTGGAGGGAGGGGGGCAGTGTATTCGACTAAGGGGCAGTGTATTAGATTGGGTGGAGTGGCATAGTATAAGAGTGGAGGGAGGGGGGCAGTGTATTGGATTTGGGGGCAATGTATTAGAATGGGTGGAGGGGGCAGTGTATTAGATTGGGTCTGCATGGAGATGCGGATTGACCGCGCAGTTTTTTTCTACACATACACAATAGCCTCCCAATGCTTTTCTATGGGAAAGCATTGGATTGGCTGAGATCGTCACGTTTGATGGTCTCAGCCAGAGTGAAGAACACACTCACAGGACTTTAAAATCAACAAGATAACGTCATTTGTTTTTAACAGCTATGCAACAGCATACATTCACCATTTTAGACCCATTACCAAACTTTTCTTAATATGTCAGGGTAGTTGGACTGAAACATTGGTTATATGCAAATTCACGTCTCCTTAAAATTAATTCACTCTGTTTACTTTGAAGCTCTACAAGCGTGAGGACGTCCAGTGTCAGTTGGGCAACTTTTTTTCTACTGTACTTTTCTAAATAAACCTACGTTTCTACGAAAACTGAAGTTTTTGTTTTTTTGCGGCTCACATCAACTTAAAGCTTGTTTATTTGACATGCTTGCCTTAAAGCATTTATTCACACAGTTTTCCCATAGCACTGTACCTTAGCAGCATCCTGACATGCGCCTAACTAGCAAAGCACTATTCCTGCTGTAATACATTCAGGTAGGATCATTAGGAAGCTCTAGTTACAATTCCATATTAGATATCAAAATAGTCTTTTATATTGGAACAGGATCGCACATATTAAAGGATTTACGGATCCCCTAATATATTTTTCCCTCCTCCTCATTTTCGCTGCTTTGGAAAATAACTTTTTGTTTCTATTTAATAGGCATTCCAAGTGGGAGGTAACCCCATTCTCTTATTTGATTATGTCTAATACATTAAAAAACAATGCCAAAAAAGAAATAAATACAAAATAAATAATGATCAGCTAATATGTGTAGGGAAAAGGGACAGTGTACCTCCTTAAAATATAACCTATACAAAGAACATAAGCTGTTACAGGGCTTTGAGTGTAACTATAAACGGGAAACAAGGGGAGTGTGAACTACAAAAATACTGAAAATGCTGATTTGAAAAGGATGCCTTTCCTCTGTACTTGACAGATGACATTGATAGGAGCTGCAGTTTATAGCAGCATAAGTCAACTCTTTCATACACCAGTCACGTGCGAACCTATAGTGAACCTGCTGATTTCCATGTGGTCATGTGACAGGTGAAGCATTTTAATAGTACCAGGTGGAACCATGAGTCTTCTCACATGTACAAGACTTCTCCACTCTAAAGCTGCTGTTTATTTGACAAAATTAAAGGGACACTATATTCACCAGAACAACTACAGCTTATTATATTTGTTCTGGTGAGTATAATCATTCCATTCAGGCTTTTTGCGGCAAAAAAACTGTTTTTTCAGACAAAAAGAAGTGTTTGCATTAAGGCCTACGGACACCTCCAGTGGCCACTTCTCAGATGGCTCCTAGAGGTGCTTCCTGGGGCAGTGCTGCACAGTGCATGGAGACACTAAACTTTACTCATAGAGATGCACTGATTCAAGCCTTGTCGATTTAAGCCAATCCAATGTTTTCCCTGTGGGAAAGCTTTGGATTGGCTGAGATCATCAATTCAGAGCCGATCGGGGCGGAGCCAGCACCTGCAGACCCATGGAGAGCTGGAAATAAGGTAAGCTTTAACCCTTTCTAAGGGGGCAAGACACCTAAATGATGGTTTTAACACTAAAGGGTCAGGAATACTTCTTTTTGTTCCTGACCCTATAGTGTCCCTTTAAATATTAATCAATTTTGATCTACATTGTATACAACATTCAATTGTTGGAAGATGTAGCTTTTCAGATGCCAATCTTCATTATGAGGTTAGTAAAAACACTAATAATTTTATTTGACGTCATACTCAGACTTTTTTATGGTATATTGACAGGTGAGAAGCCGTTCTCCTGTTTCCACTGCGGACGTGGATTTGCTGACCGTTCCAACCTCCGGGCTCACCTGCAGACACACTCCGAAGTCAAGAGGTATATCTGTCCAGGCTGTGGCAAGTCCTTCTCTCGAATTTCTCTTCTCTCTAAGCACCGTGATGGCTGTTGTTGTCCTTTGTCTTGATATTTGGTCTGGGCACTGCTTTATCAGAAATCTGAAAAACAAATTTTTATTTTTTTTTGTAGTAAGGCACAGCAAAGTTTACCAAGTGCCTCTGCCATAGGAAGTCAAATATCACATGAAGACATTTGGGATCATGGAGCACACTAATGAACAGAGGGCTGTGCAAGCTAAGGTAAAGGTCCAAGCTCTGCCCGCTACATGGCTTAATAGCTATTCCTCTGCCTGTGTACCCAAGAAAGTTACGTGATGCACCACAATTTAAAGACTTATTCCACATGTTCTCTTGATAAATGTCCAGTGTGGTCCACATGTTCTCTCCATAAATGTCCAGTGTGGTCTACATGTTCTCTCCATAAATGTCCAGCTTGGTGCCTTCTACATCTATCTAGGCCTGAAGACTGGCCATGGACTAAAATGTAGTCAAAACCAACTAATGGTTTGGACACCACTGTCTTCAAAGATAATCTCGACTGCCTATGCCAGAAGAGGCTTGGCAGTATACGCCATGACACAGAAATGAACAAAGTGTCACATGGCTTCTCTGATTGCCCAGTATTGTAATGAACCATGCTGTGAGAAGCAAGAGGTTCCATCTGCCAGCATATATGCAAGGGAGCAGCTAATTCCAGGCACATAGGACACATTTCACATGTAAGTTCTCTGAAGAAACTGGCACTGGGGATGTATATCAATGGTTAAAATCCACAAACTGGACAATGAATCAAAAACGAGACAAAGTCCAAAGCCGTATTTCAGTATTCATAGTAATTTATATTAAAAATAAAACTTGTAATTATCCAAATAGTACAACATTTAAACTCCCACTGACTGACATGGGGTTCTAGTTCCACAGAAGCTAGAATGAGCCATTGCCCTCACTTCACTAAATGGCTTATAACTGATTGCACTGTACCCTAAAACAATTACTTGTTTAAATGTGAATGCAAAAGATAATCTGTATAAAAAGGGTTCTCATTTAAAATAAATATTTTTATAGCTCTGGCCTAGACTGCTTCACTATGACTCTGGCTGTAAGCACAACACTTTTCCCAGAACTCTATCTATCTATCTAATCTATCTAGCTATCTATCTATCTATCTAATCTATCTACCTACCTATCTCTTATATGTATCTATCTATCTACCTACCTACCTACCTCATATGTATGTATCTATCTACCTACCTATCTCTTATATGTATCTATCTATCTATCTCTTATATGTATGTATCTACCTACCTATGTACCACCAAGGTTTGTTTTACTGTGGGTCTTTGTGCATTGTTCCCTTCAATGCAGACACAACTGAGAAATTATAGAAATGATCATAATTATATATGGAATAACAAAAAATATGAATCAATGTGTCAATACACTAACTAGCACATGGCCAAGAAATTAACTAACTAGAAAAATAGAACAATGTTTTGTATGATGTCACGAGTCTGATATTTGGTTGTATAGGGAGAGGTATTAGCAGTAGAAAGAGGGAAGTGCTCATGCCATTGTACAGAACACTGGTGAGTCCTCACTTGGAGTATTGTACACAGTACTGGAGACCGTATCTTCAGAAGGATATTGATACCTTAGAGCAGTGATGGCGAACCTTTTTGAGCCCGAGTACCCAAACCGCAATACAGGTCAACTTTTTTTTCCTCAAAGTGCGAACACGGCAATTAAACCTGAATACTGAGGTTTAAGTTTAGAAAAAACAACTCATACAGTTGTCCAAACTAATTAGCATATTCTGTTTTAACACAACAACAGAGAGTTCAATGGTACAATTTTTAAATAATGATATAAAATGATATAAATAGATAAAATTAAGCTTTATTTATTAGTATCTCCAACAAATGCAATACATACACACAGACTACTGAACACATTCACACACCGACTGCTTAAAACATACTGTAGCCGAGCAGCAATATTAAATCCCACGATCTCCGCTGGTAAAGAAGGTAATCTACAGTCAGCGCTGAAAAGTAAGGCAATATCCCAAATCCCCCAGTAACCGGACGAGACACAGTTCTGGGAGTCAACTGAGGTCTTTATTCACATGCTCCAGTATTTATGCAATTCCCCATGCAAAGGGTTTCCTGAGTCACATCACAGGGGTATTACAGGAGTGGACGACATGGGAAACTTAAATCACAGAGCATTTCTCCCACCATGCACCACTGTACAAGAGGGATACTCCCACTGGAATATCCTGTTAAGTGGATTATCCCTCCGTACAGCAGAACCGGCTTTTAACATAAAAATACATAACTTTTACAATACTTGGGTGATTTAAACGAATGGACGTTCGGTAGATAGCTGGGGTCTGAGCGCACCGTTCGTGAGAATACCGCTCAGCTCCCAGCTAAAATAACCGAACGCCGCACGAAATACACTTTGCCCATGAGTTCGTCTAAAACTACCGAACACCGTTGGGGAACTATAAAAGGGGAATACCGGAGCTCCCGAAGGGCCTGGAAGTCCAGCGGGGTTCGCGCCGTCGAGTAGCCGATTTCGGCTCCACGCGCTCGACGACCAAACCCCGCTGGTGAGACAAAGGATCCAAGATGGCCGACCGCCGCGTGGTCGGTAGCCGAACGACGGCCACCTAGGAAAGCCTTTAATCACCGATTGCAACACTCGGTTAACGAGCGCCACACGTCCCTCTGTGTGTGGGCTATTAGGGGGTAGCTCATTCGGTTCACGAACAGCCGGTAAAGTTGCTGTTCGTGAAACGAAACACATGAATGCTAGCGGCTTTCGGCTGCTAGCATACGAATTCAAAGTACACATACATTAACACACATTGTAAAGCCAGGTTATACAAGACATTACAGGGGTACTACAGGCAAGCTTTTTATGTGCACAGTCCTGAATATTACAAGTGGCTAGGTTTGCCACAATGCTCCCCCAGAACCAAGCCGGCATACACAGTCTGATCCCAACAGATCGGCTTGGGGATGTCCGGAGGAGAACTCACAGATCACTTCTCAAGTTCCGTTTGTCTAGATAACCCGTCGGCGTTACCGTTTTGTTTTCCCGGCCGATAATGGATTGTAAAGTCAAAAGGCTGCAGCGCCAAATTCCAGCGCAGCAGCCTGGCATTGTCCCCAGCCACACGGTTTAGCCACACCAACGTGTTGTGATCTGTGAGCAGGGAAAAAGGTTGTCCATAGAGATACGGCTGCAACTTTTTAAGGGCCCACACCACGTGGTAACAGTTTGCGGCTTAGATATGCTACGAGGTGTTCTCCGCCATCTGCTCCAACTTGGCTCAGCACTGCTCCCAATCCAAACATTGAAGCATCTGTGTGAACAAGAAAACATTTAGTTGGATCAGGAGCAGCAAGTACAGGTGCCTTAGTTAGAGCCGTCTTGAGTTGGTTAAATGCCTGATCACACTCTGGGGCCCAGACGACCTGTCGGGGCAGATTCTTGCGGATCAGGTCAGTCAGGGGTTTGGCCAGGGTAGTGTAATTGGGCACAAATTTTCTGTAATATCCTGCTGTATCCAGGAAAGCGAGCACTTGGGCCTTGGTCCTAGGGGTGGGCCACTTAGCAACGGCTTCAATTTTGTCTGGTTTGGGTTTTTGTTGCCCGCTTCCCAGCCGGTGGTCCAAGTACTGCACTTCTGCCATCCCTATATGACACTTGCTAGGTTTCAGTGTCAACCCTGCCTCTCCAATACGATCAATAACGGCCCCTATGTGTTGCAGATGCTCTGCCCAGGTCTGGTTATATATGGCGATATCGTCCAGGTATGCGCATGCATATCCTGGAACCCATCCAGTAGCCGATCTACCATCCTTTGAAAGGTCGCCGGGGCATTTTTCATCCCGAAGGGCATGACCCGAAACTGGTACAGGCCAAACGGGGTGACAAACACCGACTTAGGGATGGCATCCTCGGCTAGTGGAATTTGCCAGTATCCCTTACATAGATCTATGGTAGTGAGATACTGGCCTCTTGCCATCTAATCCAGCAGCTCGTCTATACGGGGCATCGGATAGGCATCAGACACCGTTTTGTTGTTTAGCCTCCGGTAGTCAACACAAAAACGTGTTGTGCCATCCTTCTTAGGTACCAGCACTACCGGCGATGCCCAGGGGCTATCGGAATGTTCAATAACCCCTAGCTGCAACATCTCCTCAATCTCTTTCCTCATATGTTCCCTGACTGCTTCAGGGATACAATATGGGGTCTGCCGCATAGGTACCTTTCCAGGGGTCTCGACTCGGTGAGTGGCTAGCGGAGTGTACCCAGGCAAATTGGAGAAGGTGGCTCCTTTAGCCGCTATCAACTCTTGTACCTGGGCTCGCTCCTGAGGGCTTAGCCGCTCCCCCAGTTGAACCCCCGTGGAGGGCTCTGTCTGGTCGTCCTATTCTAATAGGTCAGGTAGCAGCAGGTTCTCCTGATCCTCAGAGGCGGAGGCGCATATTGCTGCCACGTCCTCTATCCTCTCATGATAGGGTTTGAGCATGTTCACGTGGAGCATGCTTCTCTTCCCTACCCCTGAGCAGGGGCCAATCACTTAGGTGGTGTCACATCTCTGTTTCACCACCAGGTTTGGGCCTTGCCAGATGGCCTGCAGCTTGTCGGTGCGGACAGGTTTTAAAATCAACACTTTCTGTCCCACTTGAAAGCTGCAGTCTCTGGCTCCCCTGTCATACCAGCGGCGCTGTCGTTTTTGGGCCGCCTGGAGATTGGTGCGCACGGCCTGGGTTAGGGCCTCCAGGCGGTCCCTGAACTCCAACACGTAAGGTACAATGGGGGTCCCATCTGAACTACTCTCTCTCTCCCAATGCTCTCTAATTAGGTCCAACGGTCCTCTCACTCTTCTCCCAAACAACAATTCGAAAGGGGAAAATCCGGTCGACTCCTGTGGTACCTCTATATAAGCGAAGAGCAGATGGGGTAGAAATCGCTCCCAGTCCTTATGTGCCTCTCCAAACGTACGAAGCATCTGCTTCAGGGTACCATTAAACCTCTCGCATAAACCATTGGACTGGGGGTGATATGCTGAATGTACTATCGGCTTAATGCCACATATCCTCCACAGTTGTTGGGTGACCTCGGCGGTGAACTATCAGATTTGATCTCCTGGGGGAACCCTACCCTGGAGAATATTTTCATTAAGGCCTCGGCCACAGTTTCTGCATGAATATTAGAGAGGGCGATGGCCTCGGGGTACCGGGTGGCGTAGTCCACAACGGTCAAAATATATTTCTTACCTGAGGGACTAGGCTTGGGCAACGGTCCCACTATGTCTACTGCCACTCTACTAAACGGTTCTTTAATAATGGGAAGGGGGCACAATTTAGTTTTGTGGCGGTCACCCCTCTGCCCCACTCGCTGGCAAATGTCACATGAGTTGCAGTAATGCCTCACATCTTTGGAAATCCCTGGCCAGAAAAAGGCGTGGGTCAGCCTGTACCGGGTACGTGTCATTCCCAGACAAGGGAATATCATGCGCAATCCTAAGCAGTTCTTGCCTATACTTTTGAGGAACTACTAACTGTTTAGTTGTTACTGTGACTGATCCCCCTACTACTCTTTCCGCAATACGATACAGTAGCCCTTTCTCCCATGTATACCGCTCCCCCTCTAACCCGGCCTGATCTGTGCTCACCCTGTCTCTGTAGACCTGCAGCGTGGGGTCTAACTTCACCTCCGCCCCAAATGTAGTCGGGGTATCCCAGGTCATACGTGTCGCATGGGGGTCATTGTCTCTTACCTGAGCCTCAGAGTGTGTTGGTGGAACCGTGGTGTGAGCCTGCTGCCGGGTGGTCACTGGATGGGCTTCCTGGAGTGGAGCCTGAGGTATAAAAGCAGAGGTCATCCGGCCCAAGTAATTTCCTAGCACAACATCTGCAGGTAACTTCTGCATCAGGCCCACTTCTACCATCCCCTCCCCAGCACCCCAGTTCAAATGTATTTTGGCAGTGGGTAGTCGGTACCCGGAACCAAATGGGGTGCTACCAAAGTGAGGGTGGCTCCTGAATCCCGGAGCCCCTGCACTTCTTTCCACTCCAGCGTCACCAGCTGGCGATGATGTTGCCAGTTGTCAGTGGCTTGCACCAACATCACTTCATGTAGTATTCCCAGGGGTTCCTCTGCCTGAGTGCTCAGTATCTCATGGGTGGCTGGCTCTACTTGGTAATGATGTGCAGCGGCCCTTGGTGCAGGGTTCTGTCGGACTTGGTTCCACGCTTGTCGGCTCCGATTCTGCGTGCACTCCCGAGACATATGTCCCCACTGTCTGCAGGTTTGGCACTGAATATTAGCTCTGCCATTGTATCATGAAGGTGGAGGTTGGTTCCCCTGGGTTGGTCTAAAGGGGGTTGTTGTGGTAGCTGTAGGCGTAACTGCACTGGGTTGCAAAGTAGGTCGAGGGTAACTCTGATTCAGGTGCCCGTGATGCCTCCTGGCATCAAAATATTGGTCTGCTAATCGGGCCGCTTCAGTTAGGGTGAGGGGTTTTCGGTCTCTCACCCATTCTTGTGTCTCTGGAGACAGGCCATTAAAAAATTGTTCTAATAACATCAATTGCCGTAACTCTTCCATAGTGTTGGCTTGGCTGGCTTGTATCCACCCCTGTGATGCTTGATCCAGCTTGTGAGCCCATTCGGCATGAGAATCTTTCTCCGGTTTGCGCAATCCTCTGAATTTGCGCCGGTATGCCTCCGGGGTAATGGCATATCTTTCTAGTATGGCTCTTTTTACTTTAGTATAATCCTTGCTGTCCTCTCTGGGTACAGCGCGATAGGTTTCTGCTGCCCGACCTGACAGTTTGCCTGCTAGTAACGGTACCCATACTGCCGGCTCCAAGTCATGTAAATCACACAGCCTCTCGAAATCTTGCAAATACCCATCAATCTCATCCTTCCCCTCACAAAACATCTTGAATGCATGGTATGGGATTTTGGGTTTTACCTGGCTGTAGACGGGGCCAGTAATGGATTCTGCCCTGGACGGTGCCTCCTGTAGACGGTGTACCATCACATACTCCTGCACATCCGCCATCAGCACGGTCAATATTTCCAAGGGTACTGGCTGCGGCAGAAACTCCATCCTGGTTCTCATCTCCCTTTGGTATGGGTGGGGGTGGGGGTGTAACGCTGTGGGCACTGTCTCCCTCCATCAGCTCGGCGATCAGCACTGCTTTCGGCTTGTTGCTGGCTATCTTTCCCCTGGCTTCCAGCAGTTCTTTTGGTGTCTGCCTTTTCAATGCAGTGTAATCCGTCCCCATTCACTTTCCTCGTTCGGAAGTTTCACTTTATCCGATTGTAGCAGAGCGGCAATATTAAATCCCACGATCTCCGCTGGTAAAGAAAGTAATCCACAGTCAGCGCTGAAAAGTAAGGCAATATGCCAAATCCCCCAGTAACCGGACGAGACACAGTTCTGGGAGTCAACTGAGGTCTTTATTCACATGCTCCAGTATTTATGCAATTCCCCATGCAAAGGGTTTCCTGAGTCACATCACAGGGGTATTACAGGAGTGGACTACATGGGAAACTTAAATCACAGAGCATTTCTCCCACCATGCACCGCTGTACAAGAGGGATATTCCCACTGGAATATCCTGTTAAGTGGATTATCCCTCCGTACAGCAGAATCGGCTTTTAAAATAAAAATACATAACTTTTACAATACTTGGGTGATTTAAACGAATGGACGTTCGGTAGATAGCTGGGGTCTGAGCACACCGTTCGTGAGAATAGCGTTCAGCTCCCAGCTAAAACAACCGAACGCTGCACGAAATACACTTTGCCCATGAGTTCGTCTAAAACTACCGAACACTGATGGGGAACTATAATAGGGGAATACCGGAGCTCCCGAACGGCCTGGAAGTCCAGCGGGGTTCGCGCCGTCGAGTAGCCGATTTCGGCTCCACGCGCTCGACGACCAAACCCCGCTGGTGAGACAAAGGATCCAAGATGGCCGACTGCCGCGTGGTCGGTAGCCGAACAACGGCCATCTAGGAAAGCCTTTAATCACCGATTGCAACACTGTTGCAATCGGTTAACGAGCGCCACACATCCCTCTGTGTGTGGGCTATTAGGGGGTAGCTCATTCGGTTCACGAACAGCCGGTAAAGTTGCTGTCTGTGAAACAAAACACATGAATGCTAGCGGCTTTCGGCTGCTAGCATACGAATTCAAAGTACACATACATTAACACACATTGTACAGCCAGGTTATACAAGACATTACAGGGTTCTACAGGCAACCTTTTTATGTGCACAGTCCTGAATATTACAAGTGGCTAGGTTTGCCACACATACATACACACAGACTGCTAAATACATGCACACAGTCCGCTAAACACACACAAACATACGCACAGTCCACTGAAAACACCCACACAGTCTGCTGAATAAATACACTGCTGAATACACATACACACAGATAGACTGCTGAGTACACACAGTCTGCTGAATACATTACACATAGGGTCGCCACCAGAAGTTTTGGGGCCCCTAACTCAGCTCAGGGTCTGGGCCCCGCCTCCAAATACCACCCACAGGAATTCACACACAGACACAAAAACACACTGATACAAAAGGACACAGATACATACAAACAGACACACATACTGAAACAGACATACACGCATACATACTGACACACACATATTGAGACATACACACATATACAGACACAGGCATACTGAAACAGACATACACGCATACATACTGACACACACATACTGAGACATACACACATATACAGACACAGGCATACATAGTGACAGACAGACACATACTAACATACATACAGACACACATGCAAGAGGACATAAAGACACATACATACACAATGACATACATACAGACACCCACATACATACACATATACAGACATACATACATTCATACATACAGACAGACACTGACATCCATACACACATACATTGATAATGGCATACAGACATACATACATACATACATTCAGACTGACATACATGCATATATATAGACATACTGACAGACATACATACATACTGACATACATGCATACAGACAGACATCCATACCGACATACGTTCATAATGACATACAGACATACATATATACATACAGACATACATTCATACTGGAAAAGATACATACATTCATATATACATACATAGACATACAGACATGCATACAGACATACATACAGACATGCATACAGACATGCATAGACATACATACTGACATACATAGACATACATACAGACATACATACATACATAGAAATACAGACATATACACACACACACACACACACACACAAAGCTCATTTTTCAGCCACCCCCCTGTCTCTTACCTTTTCTTTGCAGGAGGGTGGTTGGGGCTGATGGGAGTAGTTGGCATGGCTCTACCTCAGTGCCGGGGGCGCGCTCCTCCCACGCGGAGTGAGCTGGGAGGAAGTGACCACTGTGTGGGGGTTAGGGGTGCTGTGTGTGGGGGTTAGGGGTGCTGTGTGGGGGAGTAGGGGTGCTGTGTGGGGGAGTAGGGGTGCTGTGTGTGTGGTGGGGGGGTTGGGTTGCTGTGTGTAGTGGGGGAGTTGGGGTGCTGTGTGTGGTGGGGGGGTTGGGGTGCTGCGTGGGGTGGTGGGGAAGATACATTTAATTTTTTTTATATATTTATATAAATATATTAAATCTGTTTCCCCCCCTTCTTCTTACCTTTGGTGAAGGAGGGGGGGAGACAGCCATTCATGGTGGTCCGGTGGTGGTATGTGTCTGGGATGCAGCTCTTCTGTCCTCCCGCACGATGCTGTGTGGAGCATTGCTATGGTAACGCGCGGCAACGCTTCACACAGATTGCTTGCGGGAGGACAGGAGAGCTGATTCACAGATCCCCCCCCTGCTTCCGGGTCCTCTCGACAAGAAAGCAGGGTAGGCACCTGCTGTTTTGGGCAGGCAGATGCCTACTCTGCATTTCTGCAGACAGGCAGCAGCCCCCTCCTCCGGCGACCTATGGCCGTGTGCCCACAAAGAGGGCCCGGCTTGCCACCTGTAGAACGCGTGCCATAAGTTGCCATCACTGCTTTAGAGAGTTCAGAGAAGGGATACTAAACTGGCTCATGGATTGCAGGATAAAACTTACCAGGAAAGGTTAAAGGATCTTAACATGTATAGCTTGGAGGAAAGACGAGACAGGGGGGATATGATAGAAACATTTAAATACATAAATGGAATCAACACAGTAAAGGAGGAGACTATATTTAAAAGAAGGAGAACTACCACAACAAGAGGACATAGTCTTAAATTAGAGGGGCAAAGGTTTAAAAATAATATCAGGAAGTATTACTTTACTGAGAGGGTAGTGGATGCATGGAATAGCATTCCAGCTGAAGTGGTAAAGGTTAACACAGTCAGGGGTGTGCGAGCTGTGCGACCGCACAGGGCGCCATGGAACAGGGGGCGCCCTGTGGCCGACACAGCTCACTCATGGCCGGAGTGCAGGGGAGCTAAAAGAGGTACCTGGCTGGAGGATTAATTATTCTCCACCCGGGTCTATTAAAAAAAAAAAAAATCGCGGCAGAGGGGGCGGGGTTTACCGAGCGGCGGAGGCGGGGCTTATCGAGAGGCGGAGACGGGGCTAATACCTCCCGAAGCCCCTGCTGTACAGGAAGAGGAAAAGATGCTTCCCCATCAGCCAACTGCATCCACTGGAAAGAGGTAAGTGTGTGTGTGTGACTGTTTGCCTGTTTGTGTGACTGTCTGTGTGTGTGTGTGACTGTCTGTCTCTGTCTGTGTGTGTGTCTGTCTGTGTGACTGCCCATGTATGTGACTGCCCGTGTGTGTGACTGCCCGTGTGTGTGACTGCCCGTGTGTGTGTGTGACTGCCCGTCTGTGTGTGTGACTGCCCGTCTGTGTGTGTGACTGCCCGTCTGTGTGTGTGACTGCCCGTCTGTGTGTGTGACTGTCTGTCTGTGTGTGTGACTGTCTGTCTGTGTGTGTGACTGCCTGTGTGTGTGACTGCCTGCCTGCCTGCCTGTGTGTGTCTGTCTGTAACTATCTGTCTGTGTGTGACTGCCTGCCTGTGTGTGTGACTTTCTATCTGTGTGACTGCCTGCCTGTGTGTGTATAACTGTCTATGTGTGTGTTACTGTGTGTCTGTCTGTGTGTGTGACTGCCTATGTGACTGTCTGTCTGTGTGTCGCTGTAGCTGTGCCATTGTTTGTGCCTGTGCCTGTATGTGTGACTGCCTTTAACTGAGTGTGTGTGTACATGCCTGTAACCGAGTTTAAATTTTCCCCACCCCTTCCTGTCAAGGCCGCACTTTGACTGACAGACGCTCACTCACTGACAGACGCACACTCACTGACAGACACACACTCTCATATAAACTGACAAACAATGACATACACACATACACTATTACTTGGACACACACTGACAGATGCACACTCTCACTGACAGACGCAAGCACTCACTGAAAGATGCACGACTCCACTGACCGACACATACACACTGACTGACACACACTCACTGACCGACACACACTCACTGACCGACACACACTCACTGACAGACACACACTCACTGACAGACACACACTCACTGACAGACACACACTCACTGACAGACACATACACACTGACAGACACATACACACTCACTGACTTACACACTCACTGACCGACACATACACACTACTGACGACACATACACACTCACTGACGACACATACACACTCACTGACTGACACATACACACTCACTGACTGACACATATACACTCACTGACCAACGCACACATTCACTTACAGACACACACAATTACACACTTACAGACACACACACACAAATTCACTTCAAAATAAACACTCACAGACACACACACAGACATTTCCACTAACACTCACAAACTAATATTTTTTACATTTATTTTAAATCCACCCAGCCTCCCTGGGAAAGCTGGAGTGGATTTCTTACCAGCAGTCCAGTGTGGCTGCTGGGCAGGCAGGCAGGGGGCGCATAGGCTGAGTAAGCAGCGCTTAGTGATGCCGGGAGCCGGACTGACGTCATATTCTGGCTCCCGGCTTCATTAAGCGGCGCAGAGGAAGCTGAGCAGGAAGAGCTCAGGTGAGTATGCTCCTTCGCTGCCCGCTGCCAGCCTTGGGGGGGCTCAAAAGTGGCCAGCCGGTCAGCTCTTGAGCCCCCCAGGATGCGAGGCAAGCAAGGGATCTGCCTGGGGTTTGGAGGGATGCTTTTTTTTGCCGCCCCCTGCAAAGTGGCGCCCAAGGCAGATGCCTTGTTTGCCTCGTGATACACACGTCACCGGTGCCTGTGTGTGTTACTGTATTCAGGCAACTTGGTGGGAGGTGGGGGGGGCGCCGTGAAGACTTTTTGCACAGGGCGCCTAATTGCCTAAGGCCGGCCCTGAACACAGTGAGGGAGTTTAAGAATGCATGGGATAGGTAAAAGGCTATCCTAGACTTAAGATAAGGCCAGGGACTAATTAAAAGTATTTTGAAATATTTGGCAGACTAGATGGGCCGGCTGGTTCTTATCTGCCGTCACATTCTATGTTTCTATAATGTCATTTGGCTAAGTGATCACAAATAAACAAACTTCAATACAGTGTTAATGTAATAAGTGGAGAGGTATGCACGTATTCACAGAGCATTGTCAATGTGCTTGTTAGCAGAAAGCATCGATCAAGAAACTAGCTGCAAGTAACACGATTTTGTGGTTTTATTTTTTTTGCATATCACTCGAGTATCATTTACCAAGTCATTACACGTTGGCGAATCATCCTCTAAATACCCATTAACAGATCTCAAGAGTGCATTCCTGTTTGTTACAACCTGTTTAACGTGGATTAGGCAAGGTAAACACACACAGCGCCAGGTCATTTTCCCAAATATACAAATAGTTATTGGTGCCTTGTGTATCAACTCACAACTTTATCTTCTCTCTGGAACGCTGTAAAAATTCTACAGCTAAAGATCACTCAAGCTATAAAATGAAGGACAAGCATTAACTAGAACCTGATACTGAAAGTAGATTGGAAAAAGGCAGAGCTGTTGCGGTGGAGATAGATTTCTATGTGATATGCTTTGAAAACGTATGCTCTGCGATCCTTGGCCATCTGTTACAAGCACGGCAGTGTTGTGGTCCAGACTAATGCACTGACAATACAAATATTTGCATACAGGGGTAACCACAGAACACTTTTTGGAGTGAGGGAGGTTATTATTTGTTTGGGCACTGTCACTTTTCTGGGGGTTGCGTATTTTCTCCCTCTTGCCTTATGTTGTGGACACCGATGGCTCTACGGACCTGATGGAATGCAGGTTGGAATCACAAGTGTCTTTTGGGTCCACCACAGGTCGATAGCGATCAGGACTCATTGTTCAGTAACATCTATTTTCACATCCAATGTCTAAAAGTGGCTTTGCACCTGTCTCCAGGGGGAAAATATTCTGATAATCTAAAATAAGACCAGATGCTTTCCCCTCTTGGAAAATGCTGGAGTAATATTTGCACAGAGGCAGGTGGAGAGG
The DNA here is from genome assembly GCA_933207985.1 of Pelobates cultripes. Lineage (NCBI taxonomy): Eukaryota > Metazoa > Chordata > Amphibia > Anura > Pelobatidae > Pelobates > Pelobates cultripes. The sequence goes on from CAKOES020000681.1 coordinate 17,291, forward strand.
TTGACGCGGGTTGAGTGAATGAGATCTTCATGGCTTTCCCATACTCTACCTCCTGTGAGACATTTCACACCCCTCTTCTATCTTCTTAATGCACACAAGCAGCTTGTGGTAGATGTTCCCCGCATTTTGTTCTTTAAATACACATGGACTATTTTTCAGACTGCCACACCTTGGAGCAGCAATAGGACAAAGAGCAAAGCTGTAGTTTGTGGAATCTGCCACATCTCTGAAAATGAGTTACCCTACCAAAGGTCTCCCCCGTTTCCCATGGTATGAGCATGTCCATATAACTGATGCACCTGCTATAAAAGCACAAATAAGAGAAATTCAAGGGAATTTCAAATGTCAAGCATAAAGAGCGGAACTGCAAAAGTAACAAAACAAGAAAAACAAACAAAAAAAAAGGATTAAAAAAGGTTTTGGAGTGCTAATTGATTTAGGTATATTTCAGAATTTCCAGTTGTGCACTACCTGAACATCTCAAGGCAAACCTTTGTTTAAAAAAAAAATAACGATGTTGGGTAGATTAGTTCTGAGTTATGTTTCCGCATGATCGCACACAGTGTCTTTCAAACAAAAACACCTGGAACATCAAGATGTTGCAATTAGAAATGGAAAGTCCATTCCAGTAGAAGATGACTTGTTGGCTTGCAGGCTGCTATGGCAACCAAACAACATTACTTGCTAGGGTGAGGTGGAGGAAGTTCCAATGGGTATAGATGGGGAAAAATTGGACACAATGAAAACAGGAGCAGGCCCAAACAAGCCACAGTGGTCATGGGCCAAGGGTTGATTGGATCTTCCCAACCATAGCTGTCGGCTGGCTTGTTACAGTAGAGCAGCAAATGCGATTTTCTGCACCAGCCTGTGCTCATTCAGCTTGCATCAGAAACGAACGATCAAAGGTAATGCAGGAAGCAACACGGGCCCTCTACAGTCCCCTACATCGTAGCCAACAAGCGCCTGCATGGAGAGACAAGGAAGACAGTAAAAATAATAGCCATGGGAGAAAGCTGACCAGGCCGGAATGGGCTATTCTTGGTCCATTCTAGTCCTGAATAGGATTCACAGTTAGATAGATGAATAATGGGTTTAGAGAAAGAAGCCAGATTGATGAAATACACACGTGTTGGGGTTTATTCACTTAATTATGAACAGATCAGAAATAATAAGGAAATTATACATTTTAATTAAAAACAACCAAATTGCAAACATAGTTATGGTGGAAAACATTTTCCAGTTTGCCTACCGTGGCTTAGATTTTGCAATCCACTTACAGATTCCAACAATTTACTGTTTAGTGAAGAAATCCCAGCCAGTTGAAATAGGAAGGGATGTAGTTGGCAACTGAAGGCAAAAGGGCACCGCAAAGTGTTCTGAAATGAAGGTTTGCAGCATGGAATGGCGAATATTCTTATTTGGAATCCTGACATGCTTATACAGATACTTTCTAATCTGTAGATTATTTTGAAACGTATGTGTGTATATCAGCTGAGAGCTTCGACAATAAACGCTGAATGGATTTAAGATGAATGGGCAAACAACGGCTAGCGATGCAGAAGAATGCAATATTTGCAGTCTGCATGGAGATCCTCTATTCACATTGTTTGATCAGTGCTCACAGAGCAGTTAATCTGTTTACTTTGATGGTGTCCTTGTCATGTTTCTGTTTATTGTGTGATCCCCTTAAGCTGCTGTGACATGTTAGGTGCTGTCACAGCAATGCTGCAGTCTATAAATATCATAGCGCCAGCTCAGAGAAGGGGATTTCTCCGGGGTGCCATGACAGAGAGGGCTCTTTAAATAGCCTCAGTGTTACTATGTATATCTGTGAGTGGCACTCCCCCCACACCCCTTGGCATCCACTTTGGATCTTTTCCTGGCGCAGTGTAAGCCTCGAGACTTTCCTACGGTCCCTCGCCAAGGCCGGACATGCCTATTTCAGATGCCACAATTACCACCTGTGAATATCAAGGATTTGGGATGGGTTAACCTTCTCCATACCAATGTAGCAGAGATATGGAATATCATCTGACCGCAATATGCTTAAATCATCTTCTCCCTTCTATATGCGTTGCTAGAGTCAGTTTGTATTTCTATAATACACAAAGGTGAATTGCACATTATGGGGAAAAATGTAATTGGGGTTCTTCTGGTTTATTATGTCTTCAGCACTGTTGAATGTAATTTATTCCCCCAATAGAAGCTTCAGCGTATTATAAAGAACTCTGTAAATATTTATTGCATATTGTTCCACTACTGCTGGAATGCATCACACACACACACACATATGTACACTCATAGTTGTTTGTTGTGCAGCATATCGGCATGCATGTCCAGGGCTGATGGAGATTGATGGGAGTCACACTTCTGGGCACAGCTGTGATTGATGTCTGCTGTCAGTAAATCAGTCCTTCTCCTTTGATATGCATACCTCCTAACATTTCAAATAAACAAAGGAGGAAACTTTAAAAGGACCACTCCACACCCATAATGCACTTCAGCTTGGGTGAGGAGTATCCCATAATAATGACAGTTTATAAAAGTTTTATAAATAATTAATAAAACACCCCTTGTTTGTCAATCAAACAGCCGGGAGAAGGGGATCCCTGAGCAAATGGAAGTGGCATGTGCCCTCTGCTTGAGTGTGTTTGCCTCCCTCCTCCTGCATAGCTCAGATCAGAATGCATTATGTGACGGACCGCCTGGTACCCCGACCGGGTACCTCCGTCAATCGCTGCTTCCTAGTACTTGCAAGCACCACAAGTACTGTACTGGAACACCATAACCACCGTAGACCCCACGAACCGCCGCAGCTTGGTAGGGGTATCGCCGTCCTCCAACCACCCTGGACCAAAGACCAGGATCCAGCTTCCAGTGGGTAGCAGGAACAGCTCTTATAAGAGCTAGTGATTAGAACCCAGGAGAGTATAAGGAGTATAGCAATCCACAGAGTGAATATAGCTGTCCCCTCCACACATGAAATGAGACTCTATGTTGAGGGTGAAGAGGAACTGGTTTACTGGTAGCCACACTGGCCTTATATGCAAGTCCCCATGCAAGATTGACACCCATTTGGACCTTGTTGGGGACAGGGACACAAACTTACATACCAATAATAACAGTTACAATATAAGGTACTCCCACACATGGCATACAATCCCTCCCCTCTGCCTGGGAGATAATTGAGTCAATTACTGTATTAACCCAATTATCTCCAGCAGAA
>CAKOES020000682.1:0-20510 GCA_933207985.1 Pelobates cultripes
CTGCCATGATCAGAGGGCTGGGGAACACACATTGTCCTTCCAATATGAGGCAGCGCACATGGCCCCACGGGGGCGGGCGTAGGGTCATACCCAGAGGAACTATACTCCCAGCAGACAGGCAAGAGCACCGAGGACAAACTATCCTAGTTATAAGCAGGATCACCTAGACACAGGCATTCTACGGACACTCTGTACCTCTTGATGGCCGAACTGACACTTGGGCCCTGCCCACCTTCCTGAGGGGGGATAAGAATTTTTATCCAAAAGGACATGGCTCTGACGCACACCTTGAGGGGGCATACTTACTACCATTTAACACTACCACTACTTTTAGGCAGGATGCCCCCCGAGGTGGTACAACAAGCCCATCTGACACTGGAGGATCTACATAGGAGAGGTCCGACAGCACGGTGGGAGGTATCTGACCCATGGACACAATGGCGGGTGTCGCATGGGGGGGTGGGGGCAGGGGGACGCCTTAGTCGACTCCTTCAGGGTCTGAGAGCCCACACGCTTCATATACCACTATAGGGTAAGACCCGGACGGGGGGTCTTGAACATGGGGGCTCCATTAGACGACGGACACAGGGACAGCCTAGATAGTCTGACCCGGCCTTCCTCCCCTCCACCCCCCCCCCATGGTTTGGGACGATGCCCACCCCAGGGGGATGGTGGAGGCTCCAGACCTTCACATTAACACTACAAGACTGAAGCTCCCCACATTCACGCTACAAGACGCTGACTGGCCTCCGGGGGCCCCGGTGACACGGGGGAGTACAGGGGTAATGAACTAGCATTGATAGGGATACGCTGTCCTTGAGAGGGGATAGCCTGGTTTTCTCAGTTATGGTTATAAGCGGTGATGTCACACCCGGTGACATTTATTCACAATTCATCTACCCATGGTTAGGGTGATGAGCTTGGGAATCACACCCCATATTGTTCTGGCTTTGCATAAGACCAGATATTTACTGTTGTTTTATTTTCTCTATGTCTTTAATCTATTCTTTTTCTTTACATTCCTTACCTCTTTCTCATCGGGCACCAGAGCCGCAGGGAACCCGGGGATTGAACTTGCACAATCATCCCGACCAAGGGTCTATAGAAGTAGCCTGAGACAGCAATCATACCATACAGTTCCATGGACGTCAAAGTGGTGTCCATAAATGTGAAAGGCCTGAATGCCCCCAAAAAGAGGAGGCTGATGTTTAAAGAAGTGAAAAGGATGGGAGCAGATGTCGCCTTCCTTCAGGAGACACACATGGCGAGACACGCGACCATTAAAGTAAGTGATCGCACCTACACTACTACGCACGAAGCTAGGTCCCTACAAAAGAGAAATGGGGTGGCTAAACTGATACGTAACACGTGCCCCATTCACGTCTCCAAGGTACATGCAGACCCGGAGGGAAGGTACATTATTCTGACGGGCTCCATACATTCGCACACGATGCACATGATAAACATTTATGCCCCAAACACCCCAGACATTGCGTTCTGGAAGGAGTTACAAACTAAAATACAAGCCCTACCGCAGGGCATAATACTCATGGGGGGTGACTTTAATGCTGCGCCGTGTCCAGCAGCCGACAGGAGCTCCAGGGTGGGTCAGCTGAGATCCCATGGCAGAGGACGACAAGACAGGGCTCTATATGAATTTATTAAATCAACTGGCCTCCTGGACGTCTGGAGGGCGCAGCACCCTGACGCAGTAGACTATACATTCTATTCAGCCCCGCATGGAACATACTCAAGAATCGATTTCTTCTTGGTAAACGATGCGGGCATGGCCAGAGTGACGGACTCGACCATCGGGTCCATCGCGTGGTCAGACCATGCGGAGGTCACGGTGACGCTGGGGAACCTATGCATGGCCTCGCCCTGGAATTGGAAACTAAGCTCCAGCCTACTCCGTGACCGGCAAACACAAGAGACAATTAGACAAGATATACGATTATACTTCGCGGAAAATACGACGGAAGAGGTCACACCTAGCACAGTATGGGCCGCACATAAGGCAGTGATTAGGGGCACATGTATTCGTCTGGCCACCCAAAAGAAAAAGCAGAAAATGCGGCAACCGAACCAACTACTGGAGGCGCTTCGACAAGCGGAGCAGAAACACAAAGCGGCACCAACTCCCCGCTTAGCCGCCGACCTGAAGGATATAAGGAGATCAATTTATGAACTGTTGCTGGACGATGCCGCCCGGGATCTCGTATGGTCCAAGAGAAACTTTTACGAGAAAGCTAACAAAACCGACACCCTGTTAGCAAGGGTACTAAAGCCTAGACAGAGACGAACTCATATCGGAGCAATGAAGCACACAGACGGCACCATCAAGAATACACCGACGGGTATTGCCCAGATATTCACGGAATACTACAGAACACTATACAATCACACACCAAAAATGTAGATCAACTAGATACATTTCTGCAGAATATTCAACTACCGAAGCTATCGGCAGATGCGATCCACAGGCTAGACGAAGACATAACCAGCGAAGAAATTGACAGAGCCATAGCAAGCTTAAAGAGCCACAAAGCCCCGGGCCCCGATGGCTTAGACGGAGGATATTATAAGACGTTTCGGGAAGAGCTAACTCCCCACCTCACGAGACTATTTAATAATCTTATGTCAGGTGGGAACCCAGAGAACGAGATGTCCCTAGCTAACATAATCCTTATCCCCAAGCCGGGCAAGGACCCGACGATACCGGCGAGCTACAGGCCCATTTCCCTTATTAATCAAGACGTCAAGATCTTGGCAAAAATACTAGCGGATCGCCTCAATCCCATCCTGAAAACACTGATACATGCAGACCAGGTAGGGTTCATACCAAACCGTCAACTCTTTGAAAATACCAGGAGAAACATAGACATCATATGGAGACAGAAAACGGCCAGAATCCCCACCCTAGTAGTATCCATAGACGCTGAAAAAGCGTTTGATAGAGTAGAATGGCCCTATCTTTTTAATCTCTTAACATATCTGGGCTTCCCGACAAAATACATATCTTCCATAAAAGCGATGTATAGCAATGCAACCGCCCAAGTTAAAATCGCAGGCACATGGCCCCAACCCTTTAGATTGGGAAACGGCACTCGCCAGGGCTGTCCTCTTTCCCCCTTGTTGTTTGCAATATCATTAGAGCCCTTACTACAGGCCATAAGGGAACATCCACGGATAAAAGGTGTTAGGGTGGGAGGCCAAGAATTTTTAGTATCTGCCTATGCAGATGATGTCCTCCTTACAATAACAGAGCCAAGGGAATCAATGGATGCACTAGCCAAGGTTCTTACACAATATGGAGCCTTCTCGGGGTACAGAGCCAATCTCGACAAATCTAGTGCTCTCCCAGTGGGAGTGTCGGCGGCGGACACGGAGGCAATAAGAGCAGCACACAACATCCCCATAGCACGCGGCTACATTAAATATCTAGGAATACACTTGCCAGACAACCCAGCTAATATTTACCACCTAAACTATACCCCCCTCTTTAAGACACTTATATCAGACATGGAAAAATGGATAGACAAGCCTATCTCCTGGATAGGTCGCATAAATGCAGTAAAAATGAATATCCTTCCCCGAATACTATTTCTTTTCCAAGCCCTCCCTATCAAACTCAGTAAAGCTGACCTATCCCCACTACAACAAGCAATTGGAAAATTCATTTGGCAAAACAAGAGACATAGGATTTCGAGAAACATCCTATTTCGACATAAACAAAGGGGGGGACTGGGCCTCCCACACTTATATTATTACTATCTTGCAGCCCAACTCGCACAGATAGCGATGTGGCACGCCCCGTTAGATGTGAGGAGATGGGTGGACTTGGAGTCCCTACTCACGGGAGCGGATCTACCCCAATATCACATATGGATCCCACGAGAACATAGAGTTATGCTATGAACGACCTGCCCAGCGATTTTAAACTCCCTGAGGATATGGGACGCCACAGCAAACAAATACAATTTAATCTCCAATCCGTCCCCACTGATCCCTCTGCTCAGAAATAGAGCCTTCCCTCCGGGTATGGTGCCCAGGGATTTTGCTAACCTAGAAACTGCAGGCCTACAGAGGATCTGCCACATGTATAGGGACAATACGCCAGTCACATTTAACGACCTACAACAGAACACACACCTCACCCCCGCGGACTTCTTTAGATTCTTACAACTTAGGGACTACATGAAAGATCCATACTTACAAAACGCAGCCAGAGGGCACATGTCCTTCTTTGAAAACATGTGCCTCCGCGAAACGACACAACCAGGTTTGATATCAAAACTATATGCACACCTTAGCTCTGAAACAAAAGAATGGGGCACGCTCACTTACACTGAAGCATGGGAAAGGGAATTGGGAGAGGAACTCGAATGCACAGACTGGAGGGAAATTTGGGAGGCTAACGCCTCAGTGTCCATGTGTGTCTCCCTTCAGGAACAGGCAACTAAAACGCTCCTCAGGTGGTATGTCACGCCAGTAACATTGCACCGAATGGGGAAAACCCCGTCGAACGACTTCTGGAGGGGGTGTGGCCTGAAAGGTACATACCTCCACATGTGGTGGGAATGTCCCCGGCTCCAAAGCTTCTGGAGGGAGACCCAGACTCTCATAAAATGCATTTTCCACAGAGCACCAGACCTGAACCCATGGACATTTCTCCTCAATAGACCCTTAGATAATTGGACACGTAGAGAGCAAAAACTCCTACATAAGGTGACGCTGGCAGCACGGAGAGCTCTGGCGCAAGCATGGTTGAAGGTAGAAACACCTCCCCCGAGTGCAGTTATCCATAATATAAAAGACATACACCTTATGGATAGCCTAACGGCTAAAGTCCGAGGCACTGTCTCACAGTTCGAGAAAACATGGGAGCCATGGACCACTAGCGACTTGACTGGAGAAATCGCTCAATAATAGAACAGGGCGAGCACTATACACCCACACTGGACCAACCCTGAAAGAGTTCCTCTGGGACTGAGACGAAAACCCTAGGTGGACTGGCCCCGACGCCCTGCGCTCTGGTGACCCTAACCTTCTGCCTTCCCTCTATCTCTGTCTCTTATAGTCTCTCTCTCCTTTAGTTCTACTGGTTAGGGAAAATGGAGCGACCCCAACGCTCCACGCTGCAAATCATTTAGCTGACACATCATACTGTTGTAACACGAGACAACGACGGCATACTGCCAAGCTGGCCTGCCGGCCACTTCTTTTTCTAAGAGGCACTAAAACTTGGTCTAAATATTTGGCATTGCGCCCCACGTAACGCAGGATAGGCGCGGTCCATTAAGCACTTATCGAAATTAGTATATCTCCTTCCCCAGCACTACACACTCCTAATTAACAGATTCTGGAAGAACCCCTTTGGGACAGAGATAGTACATCGGGGCTAACTGGTAATAGCAGCTTATGCCCTGATGACCCCACTCTTCTACCTTTCCTCTATTCTCATTCTTTCCTACTTTTCTACTTACTCCTTCCACTAGTTACTGGGACTGTGGAACAGCCCCAAAGTTCAAAGTTGAAAATTACGTTGTGACAATATAATAATATTATAGGTGAGGAGATGAAGGCATCATGACAAACTGGACTGCCGACTAACTTACCTGTTACAAGGTGTTGCACTGGGCTTACATTCTGAGCATCATGCCTCTCATAACGCAACATTGGCAATGTCTATTTTATGCTTTGATTATGTCATATGTCTTTGTCTTTGCTTTATCATTCTTTCAAAAATAAAGTTTTCAAAAAAAAAAAAAAACAATCTAAAAGTTCATCAGTAAACTCTGATTAACATTGCAAAAGTATCACATTAGCATGTTCCAAGATGTCCACAATATTTCCATAGATAACACTCAAACCTCATTAGTGTGTGTTTAGAATCAACTCTAACAGTTGCAACTTACTAGTTCATTATAATACAACCCTATATGTGGAGGGGTGTGCAAGGAGACTTAGGCAGCTTAGAAGATTTAAAATATTTAAAAAGTTACTTTTTATTATACAAATGTTTAACTTCTGAAAAATGCAAAATAGCCAACCCGAGTTGCTATTTATTCCAGCTATCCCATCTCTTATAAAATCGGTATATATTGTTAGAGAGTTTATAAGAGATAGCCTCAAACTCTTTTGTATATGACACTCTAGCAATGACTTTCGACACATCAGGAATTTGTTTTATTTTCCACACCCCAGCTATACATATTTAAGCCGCTATAAAAATATGAATAATAAAAGTTGCCTTACACTGAGGGATTGCTTGGGAAGTCAATGCAAAAGATAGGTAGCTGGTACTAATGGTATTTCATACCCTGCTACCTCTTTGATCAGACTTTGAATAGACAACCAATAAGCAGACAGATATGAGCAGCTCTAAAACATATGGCTTAAAGGGCCCACCTCCAAATTACATCTCCAACATGCTGATGATGTTCCTGCATAAATATTAGAGAGGCGCTGGGGCGTTACCACCTCATCCAAATCTTATTTGTAGCTTTTATATGGTCAAGACAGTGCGTGGATGTTTTAGGTATTTTCATTGCAGGCTGCCATTGGGCAGTTTCAATAGTGCAATTCAGTTCCTCTTCCCATATTATCATATAATGTAGTTTGAGGGGCCTACTCATCTCTATCAAACTACTGTAACATAATGATAAAAGTCTGGTCTGTTTTGCTTTCCCCAAACAGGCTTTCCCAAAACCGCTTAATTCCATCTCTATTATCCCCTTACTCTTTCTATGTGTAAGGATATGTTTTACTCTTAAGTAGGTAAAAAATTCTCTACTATCAAGTCCATATTCCAATTGTATATGAGAAAAATGTCACATACAATTGGAGCACTTGTTTGATGCCCTTATTTATCCAATTATCTAAAAATAAATCATCTGAACAAAATGAGAGACTCCTTAGTGGTGCATACATCATGAATGTTTCCACATTCACCATTTTTGATTCCCATTCTCTCCACATTTGTATGGAGAGATAAGTTGTAGCTAAGGGGTTAAGCCCCTTAGGTTGTTCCCGGGGCTTTACCCATTACAGATCCAACATCAGTCTTCAAACTAAAAGAAATTGGTCTAGATGAATATTCCTGTTCTTGGGTAGAACATTGGCTTAAGGACAGAGTACAACGAGTTGTAATTAATGGTAAATTTTCAGGCTGGACAAAAGTGGTAAGTGGTGTCCCTCAGGGTTCTGTTTTGGGACCACTTCTATTTAACATATTTATAAATGATCTTGAAATAGGCATTGAAAGCCATGTATCAGTGTTTGCAGATGACACAAAACTTTGTAAAGTAATAAAATGTGAGCAGGATATTGCTTTGCTGCAGAGAGATTTGGATAGATTGGGGGACTGGGCACTAAAATGGCAGATGAAATTTAACATAGAGAAATGCAAAGTTATGCACTTCGGGGTTAAGAATGCACAAGCAACTTACACACTAAATGGTAGTGAATTAGGGATAACCACACACGAGAAGGATTTGGGAATTGTTATAGACAACAAATTAGGCAGCAATATGCAATGTCAATCTACAGTTGCTAAGGCCAGTAAGATTTTGTCATGTATAAATAGGGGCATAAATTCTCGGGATGAAAATATAATTTTGCCTCTTTATAAATCGCTGGTAAGACCACACCTTGAATATGCTGTGCAATTTTGGGCACTGTTCTAAAGAAGGATATCATGGCACTGGAGAGGGTCCAGAGACGAGCTACAAAATTGATAAAAGGAATGGAGCATTTTAGTTATGAAGAAAGGTTAAAAAAATTAAATCTGTTTAGTTTGGAAAAACGGCGCCTGAGAGGGGATATGATAACTTTATACAAATATATTCGGGGCCAGTACAAACCTTTATCTGGAAATCTATTCATAAACAGGGCTATACATAGGACACGAGGTCACACATTTAGGCTGGAAGAAAGGAGATTTCATCTAAGGCAAAGAAAAGGTTTTTTTACACTAAGAACAATAAGGATATGGAATTCTCTGCCTGAAGAGGTGGTTTTGTCAGAGTCCATACAGATGTTTAAACTGAAATTGGATAAATACTTACAAAAACATAACATACAGGGATATAATTTCTAATTAGTGGGGTAATAGCTGCTTGATCCAAGGAGACATCTGACTGCTATTTTGGGGTCAAGAAGGAATTTTTTCCTAGTTTGGGGCAAAATTGGAAGTGCTTCAGACCAGGTTTTTTGCCTTCTTTTGGATCAACAGCAACAACATTTCTGAGGAAGGCTGAACTTGATGGACGCAAGTCTCTTTTCAGCTATGTAACTATGTAACTATGTATCTGATATGGAGTTAATATCGTCTGCTCTGTTTTGTACCATAGAGGAGTATCCTTTTGTTTTAAGAAGCCAACCGCTTGTGCCAAGACTGATGCCACATAATATTTATAAATATTGGGAACGCCCAATCCACCTTCTGTCATCCTATAACACGTCGAGGTAAATGGTGTTTTTTTTTTCCAAATATGGGCATTAATTACCCTCTGAAATCTAGTTAACATTAATTTTGGAATGAACATTCTTATGGTGCGAAATAAGAATAATATTTTAGGCAATAATATCATCTTCACCGAATTTATACAGCCCAGCCAGGAAGTTCTCCCACCCTTCCAATGATCAATCATTTTTTGAAACTCAAATAACAATCTACCAAAATTGGCTTCTATCATCTTTTGCTTGGAAGTAGCCAATTGAATTCCCAAATACATTAAAGTATCTAAGATGTTATTAAAAAGGGCATTTAAATGAGGAATTAGAAGCTCACTAAATATGACATAGAAGGAGGAAGATAATTTGTCGGGTCCAGGTGCTTTATTTCTTAAAGTATCAAATAATGCCCTTTGGACCTCTTCTTCTTTAAACGGACTGTCTAACACCTCTGTCTGTACTGAATTTAACTGTAGTAAATTTAAGTTTTTTTAAAATGTATCTATTGTTTGCTGTGTGGGTTGTACCACATCTTTATCTTGTTCTAAATTATACAGTTGCTCATAAAAGGATGCACATTCTTCCACCATTCGTAACGGATTACCCACCCTGGTTCCATCTATTTTATTGCCTTGTGAATAATAAGTATGTTTAAGTTTTCTCATTTGCCTCTCTGTAACCTGTAGTTGTAGCTTATCTAATTCCCTCTTAGTTATTAATATTTTCTCAAAAATTTTCTTGTTATGGTTTCGATTGTGTATAGCCTCCATGGCAGCCAATTCCGTTATGAGGCGATCCGGCTCCTGATTATATTGTCTTTTTTCCGTTACCTTTGTTGTATCAATAATCCGCGTACCACTGCCTTGTGAGCCAACCACGTTCTAGTTATGGATGTATGTGCGTGCTGACTTTCCCCCCAAAAAAATCATTATAGCTGTGCGAATCACCTCTTCCTCTAGTTGGGCATAGAGTACAAAACGTGGAGCAGACCGGGGCATGGTCTGACCATGAGATAGGGGCAATTTTAAACTCCTTCAAACTATTCAAGGATAATGATTCAAGGATAATGTACCCTTGTCCATTCTACAGGCATTTTCTTTATCCTCGTCGATTTAGGATTGTCTGTCTCTTCTTCCAAAAGTCCCCAAGAATGCAGAAGCTTGTGGCCCTCTTCTGGATTGTTCACCTTATTGAGGGATCCATTCCGCCATATCAGCACTTTTGGAGGGAATCCCCACCTATTAGTCACTTTATTTATACGTAAGCATTTTGTAATCTCTGCAAACTCTCTCCACCGTGCCATTGAAGGCTGATAGATCTGAAAACAGAGTCATCTGCAATGTCATTGATCTTCCTGTACTTTTCTGGGTAGAGGGGAAAGGGTAAGGGTATAGGGTCTATAGGGTCTACTTCGATCAGCTCAGCCCTAATCAATACATTTGTTGCAGCTCACGGCCATCTCCGGCACGGAGAAACGCTACATCTGTCCACTTTATTAAAATTAACCCCTCCACTGCCATTTGATCACTGACTACACTGATCAAAATACAGATCAGGGTATTTTACTGTTATTTGATTATTATTTTTAACCCCTGACGGTTAACTTTTATCTTTTTAGACCCACAGGGGTTACATTTATTTGATTAATTAATTTAAATATTTTAAAATTATATCGTTAGCTAGCTGGGGTGGGTGGAAGTTAGTGGGGAATTAGGGAAATTGGTGTTAGGCTAGCTAGTGGTTAACGCTAAAAGAAATTTTTTCAAAATGCTATAAAAAGTTAAAAAAAGTTTTGAAAAAATGTTTTAATAAGCCTTTGAAGGCTCCCAGCTCTTATTCTTCCAGGACCTTACTAGAGCAACATTACTGAGGCGTAAGACCTTCAAACCCATGACAGCATCACTATGTACAGCTGGAATAGCCTACCGGTGGGGGCACACTGGCTCACTGCTTGTCTATCACAACAGGATTGCTCATAACCTCACAACTCTATCTGGAGCACCTGCTTTTCTAAATGCAATAGGACTACAGCCCTCGTAACTCCCCTCCACACCTGCAAGTCACACGGAGAACTGGGACCCAGATGAGGGCCCCACACCTGCCCAGCCGACACAAGACCCACAGACTCTTAACACCTGACCATGCCCAAGGACAGAGCCTAAAATATAACACCCACAACACAGTTATAGCTGCCAAATTGATGACTAAGACTTTTACGTTGTATGGTTGTGATCTCCTTGGTTACCAACAACCATGTTTAATCTCACGCATGCAATCTTTCCTCCTTATGTGTTTTTTTTTATTTTTTACAAGCACTACTACTACTTGCGTGGGGAACCCACACTCACAACAAGGGCAAACAGACCCCTACGACCGATAAAACGATGGCGCCTACCCTAGTTACAATCCCTCTGCCCCCCCGCCACCCCATGGTTAGGGTAACAGATAAGATGCCACATGATGTACCATGTACTTCGGAGTTACACACACACTTGACAATCCAACATACCTAAAACTAATAGGCGTTCCGTAGACGCGTACACGCAGGCATCCGAACCTATACGCCTGAACCAACTTGTACCACGAATACACATGCTCTTACACACACTGCTCTATCGTAACTTGAACTAACGAGCATTCCCACACCATCAAACTTGGAGTATCCCAAGGGACTAGCACACAATCTACCACACCTGCTACAAACATACCAACCCCGGGTTTGTTACCTCACCTGTTTTATATGAGAAAATGCATTTAAAACCCTCTTATTAATGTTATTCTTTATACGATGTTAACCACAATGTAATGCAAGAAACACGCCTTATCAATGTTTATTAACGTTGATGTTAACATGACGAACCAAGCACGAAAAATAAAGAATTAAAAAACAAAGTTTAAAAAATCTCACCCCCTTTACCCAGTCCTAATAACAATTAACCCCTTTCTTGCCAGTTGATCACTGCCTACAGTGACCAAAATACAGATCACAATATTATACTGTGATCTGATTTTTTTAACCCCTGAGGGTTAACTATTATTTCTTTTTTAACCCTCAGGGGTTCAATTTATTTCATTAATAAATTTAAATATTTTAAAATGTATATTTTGCTAGCTGGGGTGGGTGGGCGTTATGGGAAATTGGGGAATTTACTGTTAGTGCTGCTTACTGCTAGTTCGGGACTAACGGAAAAAAAAAGTTTATAAAAGTTTTAAAAGTACAAAGTTTAAAAAAGTTTAAACGATGTAATAAATAATTTAATAATGAAAAAACAAGTTTTAAAAAGTAAAAAAAAAGCTTAAAAGAGTAAAAAAAAAAAATGCTCATTACCACTACACCCGGAACAAACTAGCGGAAAAATTATCCCACGCTAAGGTTCAAAATATACCTTTTGAAATACCCCATGGTTTATTCTTTAAAAAAATGGTATGCGTTTGTGTAGTAGTATGAATAACAAACCAGCAAAACTATTCCAAAATGGAACATGGACATAGCGTAAAACTTCAAAGTTAGAAAAAAACTGTATGGCTACGACTCAAATGTGCCCCTTCACCATCCACATATACCTGGCAAAGGTACATACGGGGGTATTGTTGTATTTAGACGACATAGCTGAGCAACAAATAAAATATTATACGGCCGTAGCACACATAAGATTTGCTAAATATACTGTGCAAACTTAGTTTGTGTGTCAAAAAGGCAGAAAAAATGCTTATTACCACTACACACGGTACAAGCCAGTGGAAAAATTATCCCATGTCAAGATTCAAAATATGCCTTTTGAAATATTCTTGGATGTCTTCTTTAAGATATGGCATGCCTTTATGGTGTAGTTGGGATATATAGCCTGCTACAATACTCCAAAACGGGACATGGACACAGCGTAAAAATTAAAAGTTTGAAAAAAACTGGAATGGCTGTGTCTCAAATGTGCCCCTTCAATGTCCACATATACCTGGCAAATGTACATTCGGGTGTATAGCTGTACTCAGACGACATAGCTGAGCAACATCTGAAGTATTATACAGCCGTAGCACACATAAGGTTTGCAAAATATACTGTGCAAACTCACTTTGTGTGTCAAAAAGGCATAAAAAAATGCTTATTACCACTACACTTGGTACAAGCTAGAGGAAAAATTATCCCACGCTAAGGTTCAAAATATGCCTTTTGAAATACCCTGGGATGTTTTCTTTAAGAAATGGTATGCCTTTATGGTATAGTTGGAATATGTAGCCTGCTAAAGGGCTCCAAAATGGGACACAGACACATCAAAACTCCATGAAGTCACACTTAAAAACCTGAACTTGTCACGTCTCTTTTACAGCACTGTAACTTCACAAAATATTGTCTAGGTCATACATTGGGCATATTGTTTTACTCAGAAGATGTAACTGAGCATAATTTGGGGGAGTTTATGACAGTTGCACATATCAAGTGTAAGAAATACTGTATGTAAAAATGCAATTTTTAGACCCTCACCACAAACATTGGCATAAATTGGTGAAAAAATGGTAACAAGTTAAGGTACAATATGCCCCATATAAGATCATCTGGGGTGTCTGCTTTATCGAATGAAAACCCTTTGCTATAACACCCCAAAATGAGATATATGCCTGTCAAATCCATCTATGAGAATTATAATAATAGAAACTGAAATAGCCTTGTCTCTTATATGGCATTGTAGCTTTACAGAATAGTGCCAAAGGTATCGTCATACTCAGCAGATGTAGCTGAACACAATATGGGGTTATGTGCAGGAATAGCACACACCAGCTTTCTGAAATACACATTACAAAAACCTTGTATTATGTGTATATTCCAAAATAGAGAAAAAAAACCCATAATTTTACTCAAATATTTAGCAGAGATTGGCGATGAAATGGCTATGTTAAAAGGGTCAAAATAACCTTAGGTAAATAGCTTGTAATATCTACTTTATATAAATGTATACTTTTCTGTGGTAATTGTGGTGTTTTCTGTGATGGCTAGTAAACCACATTGAAATTTTATTTTAGTCCTTGTATTTTGTGACCTGTAACTTTCAAAATAAGCTGAAATCCTATACATATGATGTACTTTATAAATCAAGACATATAAATGAATTTATTTTTAATTACTTTTCGTAAGGTGGACATATTATGTACACGCTATTATTGCTAAAACTGTTAAAAAATTAGTGTTTTTTTTTATTTTTTGGCATTTTTTTATAATGAATGAGAATTTATCTTTGTATATGGGACATCAAATTAAAGCCCCTTTTGCCCTGTAAAAAACGGTACATAAAATGTGTTGGTGCAATAAAGGACAGAGATGCAAATTGCGTTTGAACACAAACAGCAAAAAATGCGAAAATGGCTTGTGTCCTTAACGGTAAGACAAGCTTTTGAAGCTGTGTCCTTAAGGGCCTAAGAAATGTAATTTTCTGTGTTTGTAATTATTACCAACTTAAACCAAATAAAATTTTGGTGTACTTTTAATTTGTTTGCAATCTGTTTGGTAGTGTAGGAGTTGATTAAAAGATACATCTCAACCACTAATTTTATTGGCAATTCACACCTCCCATTGCTTTTAAAGGACCACTATAGTGCCAGGAAAACATACTCGTTTTCCTGGCACTATAGTGCCCTGAGGGTGCCCCCACCCTCAGGGTCCCACTCCCGCTGGGCTCTGGGGAGAGGAAGGGGTTAAAATCTTACCTTTCTCCAGCGCCGGGCGGGGAGCTTTCCTCCTCCTTCCTTGCGACGTCATCGGCTGAATGCGCATGCATTTACAATGCTTTCCTATGGACGCTGCGTCTTCTCACTGTAATTTTCACAGTGAGAAGCACGTAAGCGCCTCTAGCGGCTGTCAATAAGACAGTCACTAGAGGCTCTAGAGGCTGAATTAACCCTCAGTGTAAACATAGCAGTTTCTCTGAAACTGCTATGTTTATTAAAAAAAAGGGTTAATCCTAGCTGGACCAGGCACCCAGACCACTTCATTAAGCTGAAGTGGTCTGGGTGCCTATAGTGGTCCTTTAATGCAAGAGACGTTACATTACCTCATAATAAAATATCACAGACAAAGTGCAATAATATTCATTCTCAGTAACTCATGGTAATGTCAATCTTATTCTCACAGGAAATAATATTATTAACTTCAACAGCTGAGTAATGGAAATTAATGCATCACCCTACTGTTGTCTCACTTTACTTTTTAAGAACTTCAAATAGCATAATGTAAAACATCTATAAGAATCTCAACCCTACAATCACAATAATTTGACAAACAATAGATGTCCACTTACAGAACCATTAAAGGCATCAAGGCCACTTCATCTCATAGTTTGAACACTGCAATGTCAAAGCTTATATTGCACGTTAAATACGCCTCTAGTTGTTGTCTACCTGACAGTCACTAGAGGTGCTTCTGCTGTGAGAACCGAATCAAACTCTGCTTTCACAGATAAAATGCAAAAGAAACTCAGCGCTTTTAGTTGCCAATGCTCCTCCACCATGTTGTGGGAATCAGATTGAGCAGCTGCGGGGAGTCCATACTTTTTTTTTTCAATTTTTTTTATTTTTTTTATCAAGTTTGTGTTCCTAACTCTGCAGTATTATTTTAACTACAACTTATATAATATGTGTTAAAATTATATTATCTTAGAGTGAACCTATTGTTGAAATCTAAACTTTATCAAATAATTTTCCACTCGCTGTGTAATTTCAGAAAATCAAATAGTTTTCACTGACATTCAATGCAGCTTTATAGAGTTCTCAGCGTATTTACCTCCTCTCTAATGGATCCAGCCATTAAAGGACCACTCTAGGCACCCAGACCACTTCAGCTTAATGAAGTGGTCTGGGTGCCAGGTCCAGCTAGGGTTAACCCATTTTTTTATAAAAATAGCAGTTTCAGAGAAATTGCTATGTTTATGAATGGGTTAAGCCTTCCCCCTAATCCTCTAGTGGCTGTCTCATTGACAGCCACTAGAGGCGCTTGCGTGCTTCTCCCTGTGATTTTCACAGTGAGAGCACGCAAGCGTCCATAGGAAAGCATTGAAAATGCTTTCCTATGCGACGGGCTGAATGCGCGCGCAGCTCTTGCCGCGCGTGCGTATTCAGCCCAGGAGGAGGATCGGAGGAGGAGAGGAGTCAGAGAGCTCTCCGCCCAGCGCTGAAAAAAGGTAAGTTTTAACCCCTTTCCCCTTTCCAGAGCCGGGCGGGAGGGGGACCCTGAGGGTGGGGGCACCCTCAGGGCACTATAGTGCCAGGAAAACAAGTATGTTTTCCTGGCACTATAGTGGTCCTTTAACACGCCTTCGTGGCCATGATTATTCTTCTGGTAGCCTCTTGTGTCCTCCCCGCACCTGACACAGCCCTCTGATGACGCATACATTGAAGCAGGGCCTCAGAACAGCCAGTAGACATGTTTTCTTGCAGACAGGTATCGACAGTCTGACTGTCAGGAACACGCAGATTATTAGCAGTGTTTTGTTGCTAAATCTAAACATTTGCTGCCAATTTGGTTAGGACAATATAAAGGTGAAATCTGAACAAGAATTAATTTCTGCCAAGTTGAAAGTGGCCTGACAGATACCTTTTAAACATTGGTACAAAGTGCCCATTAGATTCCTTTCATAAATCTACTGCCGCAAGTACTTTTTGATATCTCAGTTAAAATGTCTTTGTCCAATTGTGTTTTCAATAATACCTGATAACAAGTGATACATTTCTTGTAATTTGGGGGATTTAACCCAAATAATACATACATTAGTTTTGATTCCTGCTTGCTCTCATTTCTGAGATGCTCTGTAACCTACCACATTGACCCATTCTGGACTACTCTAACCGGGCACTGAGTTAAGCCTAGCAACACTCCTATAGGAGACTGGCAAAAACAGGCTAAACATTGTAAATTGAGATGAGATACAAAAACATTGTTTTATTTCGCCTCTTCTCTGCATGGTTTCTCTATGCTGACTCAGAACAGATCTCATAACAATGACTGACAGCGAAATAATGACTGACACGAAAACAAGATAGAGGCACCCATTTTCCAGTAAAGAGGTGTGCATTTCTACATTTCATTCACACTTTTATGGATAAGTAAACATATAAAAAAAAAAAAAAACATAACAGTGAAGTGACAGTACCTCTTTAATTAACTTTATTCAAGCGTAAGAAATTGGCAGTTTTTAATAACATTTTCTTAATTAATAAATAAATATAAAATATTTACAATAAGTATGTGCGTGTGTGTATATATATATATATATATATATATATATATATACACATTTATTTATATTTTTAATAGAATTGCCTGAATGTTATAAGTTAACAGATCTTTTTATATACCCCCGTTGTTTTAGTACACACATATTGCTAATATAGAGCTGCTTTGGTTCTTTGGGTGATAGATTCATACGCAGAGAGAAAATAAATTTCGACCATTTTTCCAAAAAGAAAACAGTTTCATGAAGGCTGAATTTAGGCCATATATTGGTTCAGCTCAGCAGAATTTTGGTACTGAAAAACTGATTTGGGCAACAAAAGGTTCAAAAATCTACCAATCGGTGAACCGCAAACTATATATACAAAATATTAATAAAATGTATATTTTGCAGTACACTGATAGGAGAAATTCCCCGCTTTTTTGTTCACAGATCAAGTAAGAAAAGGTAACCAATAGATGAAAAAACTGGAGGTGTAGTAAATAATTTTTTTTATTATATATTTATTATATTTATAACATATATATAGATTTATTTATTTATTTATTTTTATTGCTTCTCCTTTTTCTGTAAATTGGTCACTTCTCGCTTCATCTGTAAATTAAATCAACTGTTAGTGACTGTCCTCTAGCCCAGTGTTAATTTTGGCGGCAAATTTCAATTTAGTTTTAGTCATAGTTTTTTGACTAAAAAGCCATTTTAATTTTAGTTGTATTTTAATCATCTGGTTTGTTTTAGTTCAGGTCTAGTTTTAGTAGACTAAAATTGTTTTAGTGCTCTAGCCATCACTCATTTTTTTCACCATCAAATATCTCTTTTTTTTTTGCGCCAAGGGAAAAATTTAGAATCACGAATCAAAACGAACACAGTCGGATATTGCACCTTTTGGGTAGATCATAATTCAGTTACATTTTAGTTCAGAGTTCTGGAATTCCACTGATTACCCAATTGGCCCAAAGATGCATGAATTGCAGTTCAGACTGAAATGAGTCACCAAATCTATAAATTTCCAATCACATACATTACAGGCATAGGATACATACATTCACATGTTCTATATATACATATATGATGCCTAGGTATTTTTTACTGAGATATCATTTCCGGTGTTTACTCCAAGTTTCTTAGCAACCAGACTACTATTTCTGGGAGTGTAAGTACCAGTGCTGGGTTCCATGTGCCTGCTTTAATAAAAGCAATTTAGTAGGGATGGGTGCGGTGCTGTATCAGCATAAGTCTAGGGTGCATTTTGGGAGATCTGTAGAAGTAATTTTTGTTGTTTGGCGAAGCTTGAATGATACAAAGCAGACATTGTGGAAAAATTAATGGACCTCGAAAAATAGCTCGGTTGGAGAATTTTAACAGTTTGGCTATTGTACCCTAAAATGTTTAATTCGCTTATCAATCAATATCCCCTGTTTCTTACACATTCCTTATTAAGCCCTCCATGACTGGTGTTTTCCCATGTTTCTGTGTCTTAATGACTGATGCATTGTGAGTCTTTTTTCTAGGCATCTGAAAATATATGGCTAGTGTTTAGGTTAGAGGTATCCTATGTTAGTTACTGTGATTGAAGCCATTGTGGCATGATGATATATAGTGTGTCCTCAGTCTGTGTGGCAAACAGATTGCCCTTCCTATTGTGCTTTTATACCCCACCTCTTACAGATTGTAAGCTCTTTCAAGCAGGGTCCTCATGAACCTATTTTTTGTATTGTTAAATTTCTGTAGTTAAATGTCCCCCTTAATATTAATTTAAAGGCTTTTCCCGTGTTAAAGCCTCATTCGATGCTGAGCCCTCCTGGAGGGGGGGGGGTGGATGGGTGGGAGAGATGGATTTATTTTTTGATGGGCTTCTTGCAATTGTTTTATTTTGTTGTCAAGCTTGGGTTGCGGAACTATGGATTATTTTTAGGCCTTTTTTGGGACTGAAGATAAGATTTAGCTAAATCCAAAGGTCACTACTCCATACTAATTCTTCTTGACCTCTCTGCTGCCTTTGACACCGTTGATCATGTTCTCCTTCTCCAAACTCTTCAATCACTCGGTCTCTGTGACTCTGTCCTCTTGTGGCTTTCCTCCTATCTTACCCAATGCTCATTCAGTGTCTCCTTTTCTAATGATACCTCCACCCTTCGCCCTGTCTCAGTTGGAGTCCCCCAAGGCTCTGTCCTTGGTCCCCTTCTATTTTCTATTTATACTACCTCTCTTGGCAAGCTGATTACCTCATTTGGATTCCAATAACACCTGTACGTGATGACACCCAGATATATCTCTCTCATCTGATGACCTGCAACATGTCACCTCTTGCCTTTCTTCTAGCTCTGATTGGATGTCCTCCTGCTTTCTGAAACTCAATCTTTCCAAAACAGAACTTCTTGTCTTTCCTCCTCCTAATATTAATTCTCCTCTCTAGCTCTCCCTTCAGATTGGTGGTACCCATATCAGCCCATCCTTACAAGCACGTTGTCTTGGTGTTACTTTGGATTCTGACCTCACCTTTGAGCCTCACATCCGGTCTGTTGTCAAATCATGCCAATTCCGCCTTAAAAACATTGCCTGCATCCGCCCCTTTCTTACACAAGATGCTACTAAAGAGCTCGTCCATGCTCTAGAAATCTCTCGCATGGACTATTGTAACTCTCTCCTAATTGGTCTTCCCAATAGCCATACTGCCCCGCTACAGTCTGTAATGAATGCTGCCACTAGACTTAATTAACCATTTATTTGCAGCGGAACGGGGCCCTTTTCACCTAAATGGTGTTTCTTTAATAAGAGATCAGTGTACCTTTAAAGTTTGGCTCTTTAGCAGAGTCAGTTTTATGTTACATACATTTATTTATCTAGAGAGCTTTACATAGATTAGTAGTAATAGATATGCAGTTATTTATGAAGGCATATGAGAATCAGGTGGAACCAGCCTAGACAAATGTTTGCCTCTAAGAAATAGATTTTAAGGCAATTAGTACTGATGGTAGAGGTTCTGGATCATACTTTTATTAAGGGAAGTCTAGGTATAATGCATAATTCATGGTTTTATTGCTTTGAAATAAGTTATAGATTTTCAATACATTTTTACATAGGAACCACTGCCTAATTAATTTTTTTTTTTATTACAGTTTATTTGATATACCCCCAATTAAGACATGCATGCGTGTTTAGTGGCTGAGTGGTGTGTGTGTGGAGTAGGCTAAGAGCTGTATGGAGGGGCTGTGTGTGTCTGTTTGCCTAGCATTATGTACCTGTGTATGTGCCTGAGAGTGAGTGTGTGTGCATTTCTGACTAAGTCTGTCTGTGTCTCTGGCATTGTGTATGTGTGTATGTTCCTACGAGTGTGTGTTTGCAATTCTGTGTGTCAGTTTCTGTGGCATTGTTTACTTGTGTATGTGCCTGAACATCATTGTGTGCGCATGTGTCTAGGAGTATATGTGTGTGGGGTAGTTGCTAGTGTTTTTTGTGTGTTGTGTTTATGGTGAAGCTGTGTTTCAGGTCTAGTAGGTGACTGTGTGTTATGATAACTATCTTCAGGGGGTGACTGTGATAGAGTGAGTAGGGGGTTGACTGTGGCAGGGTGAGGGGGATGAGTGTGGCTGGGTAAGGAAGGTTAGTGTGACAGTTAGGGGGTGAGTGGGGCAAATTAAGGGGTTTTATATGTGTTAGGTAGTGTGGCAGGGTGATGAGAGTGACAGGACCGAGGGATGTGTGTTACAGGGTTAGTGTGTCAGAGAGGTGAGTGTGACAAGGTTGCTGGTGAGTATAACAAGATTGGGGTGTGAGTAATTGTGGCAGGGTGAGTGAGGGGGTGACAGTGTATGGTGTGTGTGTGTAGAGGGAGGC
>CAKOES020000683.1:0-20504 GCA_933207985.1 Pelobates cultripes
CATCCAATCTCACGAATGTAACTTTCCACAATGGCTGTCAGATCTTGGTTAAAAAAAAAAAAAAATGGTTTGAAGACAATTTTGGGGTGTTTCTGGTATTTTAAGCCACTAATAACTGTAGTTATTATATTTACTAATTATAACTTAGGGAATAAGTTGTCTTCTCCCTAACAGGACAAAGAAAGATGAATAATGTCATATTTCCAATTAGCAACTATTTTAAATATATTGAGAGATTTTGAATAAAGGAGTATTTTTAACATTTAAAGAGAATGTAATTTTACATACCATTGTGAACAAGGGCGGTAAATACTTTGCTGCTTCAAATTATTCTTATATATCTAAATCATATACAGGGGTGTTTATCTCTAATACAAAACACTAGAAAGATTAACTATGTTACTATTTCATCTATCATTATTATACAAACTATAACAAATGTAAAGATTCCAATACAGCAAAAAGAGGCGTTCTTGAGAATCCACTTCAATTGCTGTATCAACATAACATTTACTATAATGGGATCCATGGCACTTAAGACAATGTCTTGGAAATGCTGTCAATTAATTTATTCCGTAAAAGAATATCGGAGAGTATCCAATCTATACACATCATAAATGGTGTAAAAAATGTTTCATGAAAAAAACAAAATAAAAAAAGACAAAGACAAATACCAACGCCATCACCACAGTGATAACAGATGATGCTGATCAATATCCGCAACCAATTCTAGCCAAATATTTGGAAAGCTGGACTCTACAACCTATACTCTACAACAAATACCCGGGTATTCTACAAACACAACCTCCAGCAATGTATCTAAGGAATGTAAACTTCTACAGGCCTTTACAGACTTTGGATTACTAATACAATTACTACTTTTAACTTTGGATTACAATTCGTATCCAGATCCATCCAAGAATATCTTACTCTGGAACTTGGTGTTCTTTTCAATTCTTTCCCAGACAAAAGCTTTGCTCATTTTAATCAACCACTTTTACAGGCAAAGATCACACTACGGATATTTTACTGTTACAACAATGATCAAAGATGCTGGGAGCACAAAAACCTAAAGACAGTTGGAGAACTTTAGTTTACTAATTTAAGGAAGAAATGCTCTACAATGCCCACAGTTTAATGGAGAGGGTGTTATGGGCAAATGCAAATATTACAAGTTTTAGAATGAAATGTTGTATTTCTTAAACTGTGTACTTTGTCTTTAAGAGATATTGCAAATTGACAAGGTGTTAGAAATGGAACATATTGTTTTTCATAGATGTTTCTTTAAGCAATAACCTCAGTGCATAATGTTTGCGCCATTTTGTCCCAGACGAATTACAATAACAATAATGCATAAACTTCAAGGCTATACTACGACTCTTGCAGTACACAATATACTGTGGTAACCCCAAGTTAATGGAACTTCCCCAAATCCGGGAATCTCCCACGACTGTACACTTACGACTTAGTATAAACAACAGATAACCTATTCAGACTTTAAGATGCCATCTTGAACTAAGTCAGGAAAATTTCCATGACGTATACACACTTTAGTTATGGCCTTGTATGTTTGCCAAATTAAGGGAGGTCCTAAATTGAATAAAGTAAAAGAAGTGTTACTTTTTCATATTTGAACTACAGTAACCTAAAATGGAGACATCTGAGGTATAAATAGGTGTACTTTTAAATGTTAAGACACAGAGGAGAGACTTGGAGACAGATGCTGCTCCATCTTAAAATGACAGAGAGGCTGACATGATGACATGTTCAGAAGGGTATGTTAACCTATTAATGATATTTGCAAGCATGTAATTTAATTTTATAAACTCTGCTATAATGGATTTTATATTTATATTTTTATATAATAAATATCCAAAAAGACAAAACTATTGCTTCCAAGACAATCCTTATTTTTATATTGTATTCTCAATTATTTATATATGTTAAATAGAGGATCTCTTACACTATATAAAATTATGGCTAAGATATCTGTATGGTTAGCCCTACTAAGTTCTATGCTTTAAGACATTATAGTGGTAAATAAGGGAACCACACACGGTTACAAATCCAAACTATTGTGACACCAGATCTAATTAGTGGCACTGGTCAGCGTATCCACTGTTAGCGTAACACACCCGCTTTAAGGACACTGACTGCTATTCAATCTATAACAGTAAAAAAAGGTTGTTTTTTTTAAATCCAAGCTATTGTGACACCAGATCTAATTAGTGGCACTTGTCAGCGTATCCACTGTCAGCGTAACACACCCGCTTTAAGGACACTGACTGCTATTCAATCTATAACAGTAAAAAAAGTTTTTTGTTTTTAAATCCAAGCTATTGTGACACAGGATCTAATTAGTGGCACTTGTCAGCGTATCCACTGTTAGCGTAACACACCGCTTTAAGGACACTGACTGCTATTCAATCTATAACAGTGAAAAAAGTTTTTTGTTTTTAAATGCAAGCTATTATGACACCAGTGAGTGGTGGCACTGCGCACCGTATCCACTGTTAGCGTAACACACCAGCTTTAAGGACACTGACTGCTATTCAATCTATAACAGTGAAAAAAGTGTTTTGTTTTTAAATCCAAGCTATTGTGACACCAGATCTAATTGGTGGCACTGGTCACCGTATCCACTGTTAGCGTAACACACCCGCTTTAAGGACACTGGCTGCTATTCAATCTATAACAGTGAAAAAAGTGTTTTTTGTTTTTAAATCCAAGCTATTGT
Source organism: Pelobates cultripes (assembly GCA_933207985.1). Classification (NCBI taxonomy): domain Eukaryota; kingdom Metazoa; phylum Chordata; class Amphibia; order Anura; family Pelobatidae; genus Pelobates; species Pelobates cultripes. The sequence continues at coordinate 2,738 of CAKOES020000683.1, forward strand.
GACACCAGATGTAATTGGTGGCACTGACTGGGGAAATGGGCACAGTATGCACTGTGAGCCTGACACAGAAGCTGGCAGCAGTGGCAGACAACTGACTGCAATTCAATCTATAACAGTGAAAAAAGTTTTTTGTTTTTAAATCCAAGCTTTGTGTCACCAGATATAAGTGGTGGCACTGGTCACCGTATCCACTGTTAGTGTAACACACCCGCTTTAAGGACACTGACTGCTATTCAATCTATAACAGTAAAAAAAGTTTTTTGTTTTTAAATCCAAGCTATTGTGACGCAGGATCTAATTAGTGGCACTTGTCAGCGTATCCACTGTTAGCGTAACACACCCGCTTTAAGGACACTGACTGCTATTCAATCTATAACAGTGAAAAAAGTGTTTTGTTTTTTTAAATCCAAACTTTGTGTCACCAGATCTAATTGGTGGCACTTGTCAGCGTATCCACTGTTAGCGTAACACACCCGCTTTAAGGACACTGACTGCTATTCAATCTATAACAGTGAAAAAAGATTATTTTTTTTTTAAATCCAAACTATTGTGACACCAGATCTAATTAGTGGCACTTGTCAGCGTATCCACTGTTAGCGTAACACACCCGCTTTAAGGACACTGACTGCTATTCAATCTATAACAGTAAAAAAAAGTTTTTTGTTTTTAAATCCAAGCTATTGTGACACCAGATCTAATTAGTGGCACTTGTCAGCGTATCCACTGTTAGCGTAACACACCCGCTTTAGGACACTGACTGCTATTCAATCTATAACAGTAAAAAAAGTTTTTTGTTTTTAAATCGAAGCTATTGTGACACAGGATCTAATTAGTGGCACTTGTCAGCGTATCCACTGTTAGCGTAACACACCCGCTTTAAGGACACTGACTGCTATTCAATCTATAACAGTGAAAAAAGATTATTTTTTTTTTAAATCAAGCTATTGTGACACCAGATCTAATTAGTGGCACTGGTCAGCGTATCCACTGTTAGCGTAACACACCCGCTTTAAGGACACTGACTGCTATTCAATCTATAACGGTAAAAAAAGTTTTTTGTTTTTAAATCCAAGCTATTGTGACACCAGATCTAATTAGTGGCACTTGTCAGCGTATCCACTGTTAGCGTAACACACCAGCTTTAAGGACACTGACTGCTATTCAATCTATAACAGTGAAAAAAGTGTTTTGTTTTTTTAAATCCAAGCTTTGTGTCACCAGGTCTAAGTGGTGGCACTGGTCACCGTATCCACTGTTAGCGTAACACACCCGCTTTAAGGACACTGACTGCTATTCAATCTATAACAGTGAAAAAGATTTTTTTTTTTTTAAATCCAAGCTATTGTGACACCAGATCTAATTAGTGGCACTGGTCAGCGTATCCACTGTTAGCGTAACACACCCGCTTTAAGGACACTGACTGCTATTCAATCTATAACAGTGAAAAAAGTGTTTTGTTTTTTTAAATCCAAGCTATTGTGACACCAGATCTAATTATTGGCACTTGTCAGCGTATCCACTGTTAGCGTAACACACCCGCTTTAAGGACACTGACTGCTATTCAATCTATAACAGTGAAAAAAGTTTTTTGTTTTTTTAAATCTAAGCTATTGTGACACCAGATCTAATTAGTGGCACTTGTCAGCGTATCCACTGTTAGCGTAACACACCCGCTTTAAGGACACTGACTGCTATTCAATCTATAACAGTAAAAAAAGTTTTTTGTTTTTAAATCCAAGCTATTGTGACACCAGATGTAATTGGTGGCACTGACTGGGGAAATGGGCACAGTATGCACTGTGAGCCTGACACAGAAACTGGCAGCAGTGGCAGAAAACTGACTGCTATTCAATCTATAACAGTGAAAAAAGTTTTTTGTTTTTAAATCCAAGCTATTGTGACACCAGATGTAATTGGTGGCACTGACTGGGGAAATGGGCACAGTATGCACTGTGAGCCTGGCACAGAAGCTGGCAGCAGTGGCAGACAACTGACTGCTATTCAATCTATAACAGTGAAAAAAGTTTTTTGTTTTTAAATCCAAGCTATTGTGACACCAGATGTAATTGGTGGCACTGACTGAGGAAATGGGCACAGTATGCACTGTGAGCCTGACACAGAAGCTGGCAGCAGTGGCAGACAACTGACTGCTATTTAATCTATAACAGTGAAAAAAGTTTTTTTGTTTTTAAATCCAAGCTATTGTGACACCAGATGTAATTGGTAGCACTGACTGGGGAAATGGGCACAGTATGCACTGTGAGCCTGACACAGAAGCTGGCAGCAGTGGCAGACAACTGACTGCTATTCAATCTATAACAGTGAAAAAAGTTTTTTGTTTTTAAATCCAAGCTATTGTGACACCAGATATAATTGGTGGCACTGACTTGGGAAATGGGCACTGTGAGCCTGACACAGAAGCTGGCAGCAGTGGCAGACAACTAAGTGCATTTACATTACATAGAAAAAAAAAATCAAAAAAAAGCATACCCTTATCCCTAACCTAGCTATACTTTTCCCTATCTTATGAACAGCAGCTACACTTTCCCTCCTCTTACTAAGCATGCAGCTTGAGAATGAATCTAAAATGGATGCTGTCCAGTAGGTGGGAGGGTCTGCTATGGAGGCTGTGCTGCTAATTGGCTGGAATGTGTCTGCTGACTGTGAGGTACAGGGTCAAAGTTTACTCAATGATGACGAATAGGGGGCGGGTCGAACCGCGCATATGTTCGCCCGCCGTGGCGAACGCGAACATGCTATGTTCGCCAGGAACCGTTCGCCGGCGAACCGTTCGGTACATCACTATTTGGGAGTTATTTTATATGTAGCGGACTAGAGGACCTAACTACACTGCATGGATCTGAGAGCTATTTGAAGAACTTAGCTATTTAACAATGTATTGTTTGTGGGGTCCCCTTTTTCGCAAATCATGTTTAGTCTTGATTAGAAGATTGTGCTTGTCCCATTCTAAATATGATAAAAATTAGGCTTGAATATTAATCTGTGGGTTGGTATTAATGTGTCTTTTGGAAATGATATTGGAACACATGGCCATTAACATATCAAAGGACCCCTATCTAAGATAGAATATGGCAAACTAGAGAGTTAGTTTATATTTAAACCAGACTTCCAGGCCACTTATGTGTGACTTTTCACACCTTACAGAACAGCTCAGTTGGGGTCCCAGCTTCAAAAAGGAATTTGGATTGTAAGCTCTGACCTCCCATGCAATCAAATTAGCCCATTTTGAAAATGTATTTTTGGAGTGTTTTAGAATATTGTATATTTTTCTGTAGAGGTTCTTGGGAGGAAAAGCCCTGTATTATTGTATGGGAGACCCCATGTAGGTATCTGTGCATAAAAGCAGCATGTGTTGCAATAAACCTTAGTTGACTCCCAGCACTATATTTCGTCAAGTTTCTGAAGGAATGGGTATTTACTTGTACTCATGGTTCCAGAGTGGCTAAAGGAAGGTAATAGTGCAGGTAACCTGTCGGGTTACCCGTGGTCCACTACAAGTAAGACATGGTGGCTGAGTAGTGAGAATTTGTTCTAAGGCTTTTCATTGTCTTAGCCAAATTGGATAACTTTAACCATAGATTCAAGCTGTCAATGATCGGGTGCACATTATCTAAACCTAGTGGCACAGGGTCAGTGTATGAAGGAAGAGTTAATCCTTCCATGCAAAATCTTGAAAGCCATTTTCAGAGCTCTCCTAAGGTTCAAGAAATTCCTAGCATACAAATGGATACGTATTCGCTCGGACAACAGAGCAGCTGTGTCCTGTATAAATCATCAGGGTGGGACTCACAGTCGGCTACAGATGAATGAATTTCGACCCATAATGAAATGGGCACAAAGATATGTTCAGGAACTTTCTGAAATTCACCTGCCATGAGTCGAGTGATCCTGAACAAATTCAAGTGGCAGTTATGCCAGTCTGTAAGTTTTCCTGGAACTGAATCAGACCTTGGGGAAACCTCGGAAAGATGTGATGGCCAAATCTATCTAAGGTCCAAGCATATTTTGCAAGACAGCATGACCTGCAGGGTCAGGGTCAGTATGCCCTGGCCCAGGAGTGGAGGTTCAAACCATCATATGTATTTCCTCTTACTGACTCAGTACTGAAGAAGATTAAGAAGGAGATCGTGGAAGTCATCATGATCCTTCTCTTTTGGCCGCATTGCCCTTGGTTCCATATGGTGAGACGGATGAGTCTAAAACCTCAGAGGGAACTTCCAGTCCAAACAGACCTTCTGATTCAAAGTCCCCTGTTATACCCTGATCCTCATTTGCTGGGTTTGTTGGCTTGGAGGTAGAGTAGGGGTCTCTTCCAGAAAAGGATATTACAGACTCTGTTATACTCAAGACCCTCTTACATTCCTGGAAGTACTGGAATAGGTATGGCATGCCTTTGTTTGCTGGTCCCTGGAACAGAATATAGAGATTTACTATTTTCCAGCACGATAAGGTTGTCCTGTACCAGAGTTCTTACCAGAGGTGGTATCCAAATTCCTCTTAAATAATGAATCCTGAATCCTGAATTCTACCCTTCTCCTTCATCTCCAGAGGAGGAAACATGGCATACCTTTGAGGTGGTTAGTGCTCTCTCTTCCTACATTGACAAGGCAAGCTCTTTCAGGAAGTTCTCTAGACTCTTTGTCTTACCATTAAGTCATAGAAGAGGTGAAGCAGCCTCTACCTCCATGTTATGACTGTGAGTGATGACAGCTATCTTCAAGGCATATCAATACCAATCCCTACCAATAAATAAGTTTATAAGGGAACATTCCACTCGAGCAGTTTCAGCATCTTGGGTCCCTGTGGTAATGTGGCAAATGCTTCTCCTGACACGATTTGTAAAGCTGGCACTTGGTCTTCATTGAATACCTTTATCCATCATTACAGACTACATATCAAAGATGTCAAGTCCTTCTACCAGTTCAATCTTCATGTTGAAATTACTTTGACATTAAATGAACATATTTTTGCAGCTACTTGTCCCTCCCTTTTTAAAGCTTGAGTATTCCCGTATATATTATTGGCTGCAATGAATAATAGCCCAGAAAAGAAAATGAAGGTAATTATGAAATAAAAGTTACACTTTATTTGGCTACTTGCTTCTGCTTTATCTAAATATCTGCTCCTGGTTATTCATGCACGTTGGTATAAGTATTTTTTATCATTTAATATTTAGGGGTGAGTGGTGTACCTGCTACCAGTTTTTGAGCACTATTTAGACAATAATCTCTTACTACCTCTATCTCGTAGGATAATTCATTTATTTTATTTTATTTTTTTTCCTGAGATTTGTACTTTTTCTAAGTACAAATCTTTTTATAATAAGGAATATGTTTTGTCTAGAATGGGCAATATGATGGATACATTTATTTCCATCTGTCAAGACCTACGTTTCTATTTTATCTTTAATTTGAATTTCAAAGTCATTTATAAAAAATGAGAATACATTTAAATCTCAACAGAAATGACAAATATATTCCAAAGGCCAGCAGTTCAATGTGTTACTGTAAAGGCCAATGTATTTTTTCCTCTTGAATATCTTTAATTGCATTCTGACATTACCCTCGAGGTAAGAGTAGATGGATAAATTATTTGATAATTATCGGCTAATGATGTGCAATACTGAATAAAGCTGTGTTTTACTCATCACTCGATGTGTGTTAAAATAATGATGTTCTCGCAGTTTAAACCACATTCAATGTTTTTCTAGTCATTTAATAGCATAAAAAGGGAATATAAGTTTATATCATGAGACAGGGATTTGTTTAGAAACAAATTAGATTAAAAATATGGAGTTCAGAAGACCTTTGGACCATCCATGTCTGGGATTTTTATTATCAATCCAAAAACCAAGCTGCACACCCCAACTGTCAGATAAATCGCCAATACTTTATTTCACAATATAAAACATAACAAACACTATAGACAAAAATACAACAGAGACAAAGTAGATAAGGCTGAAAACTAAATCAAAGTAATACAGTTATCCTCACAAGGCTCTCAAGGTAAGACACCAACCACGACACCCCCTAACGTTTCGGCATGTCACTTGAGAATGGTATACAGTGGTGTGCCAAAATGTTGGGGAAGGGGGTATAATGGAATGTATTGACTACTTTTATGATATGTGTGGTGTGCAACTTGGTTTGTGTTATTGGATTGATGTTATTGTATTTGTTCATAGAGAGTGCCCACCTTAGCTTGCACCCAGTTGTATGAAGTGTACATAATAGTACATATCGTCCCATGCTGTATGGTTATGATGGGATTTATATTATAACATGAAAAAACAATGGCAGGTGATGGTATCAGCAAACTCCTTGGTTGGCGTTAGAGTACTGCTGTTAATGTAGTCATGTTTTTTGGGTAAGAGTATAAGGACAAAGCATGACCTGAGGAAATAATTTGGGATTGTGATTTACATTAATCCCAAAGATACCACCTCAGTCATGTTTTCCTAAACCAGTTCTGTACGGCAGCAAACTTGAAATCGTATGGGCACAGCAACAGCAGAAATAATACAACTTTTGCTAAAATTGCAACACTTTGGCTTATGCCATAATTGTGTAAAACTTAACCACAACAATTGCATTCTGATATTACCCTCGAGGTATGTGACATTAAAGAGGCATGTGCTTTGCACTTTGTCATGTTACAGGAAGTAGGCGTTATCATGTAAAAGGAAATGGGCCTTTTCAAATGGCAGGAAATAGGCATGTGTTGTGTCTCTAAATGAGTTTATATGTCTGTGTTCATGAGTGGTGTGTGTGTTTGTGTGTGCATGTCTGTGTGTGGACCTTTGGACTGTATTTCTAGTATAGCTAGTTGCTGAGAATCAAATGGAAAGTAAAAACAACATGTAAAGCAATTCTTGTATAAACACACAATGCTGTTGCTATTTTATTTGTGGCTATGATTAGCCAGTTCAAAAAGGAGGGTAAGGACAACACACATATTTCCAGCTCAGTGCCCTGTAAATTCTAAGTGTCTCTGTATACAGCACTCAGGCACTTATTGAAGTGATGGAAATTTGCCTAAGGACGGTTGAGGGGTTGGTCAGAGAGTGTCACAAAGCGTGGTGTGTAGCTGTGTGTCTGTGCCTGTTAGTATGTGTGTGTGTATGTGTGTGCAGGTCGGTATCTGAGTGTATGTATGTGTGTCTGTGCATATATGTGAACGTGTCCAAAGAAGCAATGTCTGTAATATAACTGTACTGTATATGGAACATTTATAGTGGGAATATATGAGACTAATGTGAGAGGATTATTGGAATATGTGGGAAAATGTCAGTTTTACCTATTCAGAAATATTATTAAGTTACATAAGACTTTTTATTGTTAAATATTCAGGAAATAATTATTTGGCTTATGTTTTTCACTTTTCCTGTCTAACGGAAGTATTTTATTTTATTTCCATCAAATAATGGGCTATCTAAACATGCTGAAAAAATAAATAAAAATTCAAACATTACTTTCCCAGGCACCCAAAATACTTGGATTCTCTAGATTTTTTTTTTTTTTTTTTCAAACTTGTAGCGCAGGGATTAAATACATTTTTAATCTTGGGTTTCATACAGTAATTTATGGAGAGGGCTCTTTGCAATTTTTACTACACATACAATCTGTTAACATGATCGTGTACAATTTAATTATTGTATTTAACAAGTATCAGTGAGTGTTGTAGGTGTAAATGTTTAAAGAGATACTTTAAGCACCAAAACAACTTTAGCATAATTAAGCAGTTTTCGTGTGTTAATCATGCTCATTGCAGTCTCACTACTCAATTCTATGGTATTTAGGAGTTAATTCACTTTTGTTTCTATTTATGCAGCAGTGGTCACGCCTACCCTGTCTGTGACTCACAAAGTCTCCATGAAAAAAAGGTTCCATTTTCAAACTAACATGCAATGCCTTAGAACTTCTTACCTTCTGCTCTGTTAATTGAGATTTCATCACACAAAGAAAGATGCTGCAGTTAATTAACAGAACATTAACAGAGCAGGAGTTAAGAACTTAATAGAATTGTACACAGTGAAAAAATGTGGTTCGACCAAATTAATTTGTCCCCAAAAAAACAGTTTGGACTGAAATTCATGAGTCAATACAGCTTGGACAACCTATGTCCATGCAAGCATTTCAGGAAAAACTATCCTGAACTATCACACAAAAGTGTGTGAAAATGGACCATTCAGTGTACTGGAAAATATATATAATATAAGTAGTCTGTATATATTTTGCTGTACATGTATTTCCTTCATATGGTCCATTGATCCAGGGGAAAGAAGTAACCAATGGAGGGAAAAAAAGAAAAGGTGGTAAAAAAAAAAATCTAAATGTATATTTATAATATATTTATCATATATGTCTATATTGTTTCAATGCGTCTCCTTTTAAGCTCTGTTGGATCACCTCTCACTTGATATGTAAGTAAAATGAACATTTAATAGCTGTTCCCTAACTAGCAATCAGTTGTGTTGCCATCAATTATCTCTTTTTTTTGGCCGAACTCTCTAGATCACAAAACTGTTCTTCCATTGTCTGTTTCGGTTGTTTGTTGAATGTTGATACGTCCACATGGAGCTTTGGAGTTACAGCATTTAGGCAACCTCCCGATCGGCCAAAAATTCTGATGAATTGCAATTGGTTTGAATCTGAACGCACAAGTCTAAACTTGTGCAAAAAGGGAAGTTAAAAGATGAGACCTCTTTCCACAAAGTGATTTAACTCCAAAATGCCAGATAATTCAGCAATGATCCTGCTGGGGCATGATCTATACATCAAAACTGTTTCTTGAAGCAAAATACATTTTGGTCCCTATACACTGTCCCTATAAGGTAATGTAACTTCTATGTTTTTTGTTTATATTTTTACTGAAAAAATATTATTAAAACATTTTAATTTTTTATGAAGAATGAATCTTTAGTAAAACTGCCTAGTGACGGATCTGTTTTTACCACAATGGAGTATGCAGCAATATAAAATACAATTGTATATTCCTTCTGTGAATACTGCAGCTCTTTGAAGCAATAAGTGCAATATCTGCATTTTAATTGATATTTTGTACTTTGTCACATATTATTGCATTAAATCAGGCAAAAATAAAGTGCACAGTCTCACACAGTATGAATTAAATTAATTATGTCCTCTAGAGATTGATACGGTGATTAGAACGCATGGTTAGCAATGCTTTAAAAAATATTCTTTCATTTCTGCTGGGTGACAAGGGAGACTGGATGTAGAACAAATATAATTCTTAATCAATGTTCTCATTAAAATTAAAAGTATATATTTAAAATTTTTATCCTAAAACTAATAAAATGCAAATAATTCCCCCCCCCCCCACACCCCTTAGAAATTTTAAAGGCTGAAATAGTTATCCCACACAATTGCTTTCAAAATAAATGCTCCGTGTATAAATCCAGTAGGGATTGTGCATAGATAATGGTAGTTTCTAGCAGTAGGTATCATCCATTTGGACCACAAAGGGACATGAATAAGGTATTTTATTCTTACAATAAATGTAGTACAATAAAGTGATCTAAGAAATGCCGTAGATTTGCGACTATTTTAGTGTGTGACAAAATCCCTAAATACCTTTCAGATCAGGTGGTGATCGGGTTTCCATTTCTAAGAATACTTGTTTTTGTATAAAAAGTAGGAATCTTGTTATACAAAAAAATTGAGATGTGAAATACGCAAGGAGGAGAAAAACTGGATTTTGTCGTAGTAAGGGTTACTGCAACCACTATCACTATTTCAGTGATTGAAAGTGGTGTTGGTGTCTGTGTCATGTGCAGCCTTTCACTATGAAATGTAGTACATATGGATATTAACCGCTTTAGATGAGGGAGGTATAACACCACCTCTGGGCATGTTTGGGGGGTGTCATCAGCCAGCTACGAACAAGAGTTTTGACTGGTCTATTATGTACAATTTCTAATCCCCAGAAGCTCATTGATTGAGAGAGCTCAGCTGATGCTCTTAGCCAATCAATGACGAGCAGTTTCATCATTTGGCTTTTGGCATCTGGCAGCGTAGGGGCTATGAGGATTTGGAGTAACCCGTAGCTAATTCAGTTGGTGTCCCCTCATTTGAATAAACTTTTTGTTTTCATTTGGATTGCTTGATAAACTGAGTTTCTACAACTATATCAATAACTATCAAACTATAAATAAATGAAGCCCTAATTATTCATCAAATAAGACAAATTTAACCCTATATTTAGAGATGTACTAAATATATGTACACTGTACATTGACTTCATGTGCAGGGCACAGCTTTCTGTAAATCCTATGACTTTGCTGAATCATGTCCAACGTAGATTTAAAGATTACGGTTTAACCATGCATTTTTAAATTCACTAGATATATATACATCCATATGTTCAGTTAAGAGGAGATACGCTAAAATCCCCATTTAAAATGATTAACTTGTCGAGTGCTGGATCGTTGGGCAATCGAAGGCTTTCTGTGATATTGAATAACTCAGTAGATAGAACCGGCACAATGGCATTGCACTTTCTCCCCGGGATTGTGTATGGAATTGTTTGAGTCAGTTCTTGATTCTGACGTGCATAAAAGGTTCAGAAGACTCTGTGTTCTGTATGTGATCTCACAGCGTGACCTTATTTGGGTTATGTTACAGTAGTAAGGAAATAATTGAGATCAGGTATTGAAAACAAAATCAAAGCCTCCCAGCTATAACTGGATAATAAGTTCTCCTCCTTTCTTGCTGCCCTCTCCAGTCCTCAGCCTCATTCATCTGAGCCTCAGCTGACACGCGGATGAGTCATGGCAGTAAATCCTCTAGGTGCCAAATACTACACTTCACTGCAGTTACTTTATAGCTCGTTATTCAGAGTTTTCAAATAAAGTTGCAATGTGTGTGGCTTTCATAAAAAAATATTGAAAAAAATATATTTCGAATAGAATACAGAACTGGACAAGAAGCATAAGAAATGTCACATTTCTGGATGTCAGTACTAAGATAACAGACTGTGTCAGTCCCTTCTGGGATGCTTTGAGTATCCTTTGAGAGTTGATTATGTTTGAACCCAATATAGGAGTATATAGGGGAGTTTGTATTTTGTTAAGAGCACAATATTTGTTTTGTACAAGTGAGGTTGTCGTCTTTACTCATTCAAACAGAAGACCGAGTATTTTGGCAAAATGGTAAATCTTAGAAGATGGGAAAGGTTTGTTCTTGTCAAGATGGAAGGGGTACATTTTCCCCACTTTGTTTTGCTGCCCAAATGGCCTTCCCAATTTTTTTTGCTGTACCAAATTTCTGGCAAACTGAACAGTAAATTCTACCAACCTGGTTCAGAAGAACCAAATATCTCACCCTGTACTAGTCTAATATAAATCTATGCACAAATAGATAGAAACAGAGAATGTGACGGTAGAAAAGAACCATTCGGCCCATCTAGTATTCTCTAGATACTTTCATTAGTCCCTGGCCTTATCTTATAGTTAGGATAGCCTTATGTCTATCCCACACATGCTTAAACTCCTTCACTGTGTTAACCTCTACCACTTCAGCTGGAAAGCTATTCCATGCGTCCACTACCCTCTCTGTAAAGTAATACTTCCTGATATTATTTTTAAATCTTCCCCCCTTTAATTTAAGACTATTTCCTCTTGTTGTGGTAGTTTTTTACATATAGTCTCCTCCTCTACTGCGTTGATTCCCTTCATGTATTTAAATGTTTCTATCATATCCCCCCTGTCTTGTCTTTCCTCCAAGCTATACATGTTAAGATCCTTTAACCTTTCCTGGTAAGTTTTATCCTGCAATCCATGAACCAGTTTAGTAGCCCTTCTCTGAACCCTCTCTAAGGTATCAATATCCTTCTGAAGATACGGTCTCCAGTACTGTGTACAATACTCCAAGTGAGGTCTCACCAGTGTTCTGTTTAATGGCATGAGCACTTCTCTCTTTCTACTGCTAATGCCTCTCCCTATACAACCAAGCATTCTGCTAGCATTATCTGCTGCTCTATTACATTGTCTGCCTACCTTTAAGTCATCAGAAATAATCACCCCTAAATCCCTTTCCTCAGATATTGAGGTTAGGACTCTATGAAATATTGTGTATTATGCCCTTGGGTTTTAACATCTAAGATGCATTATCTTGCACTTAACCACATTAAGTGTCAGTTGCCACAGCTCTGACCATGGGCGTAGGAACCGGAGGGGCAGTGGTGTATCCTGGTTTTGTGCTGCCCTAGGCAGGACAAAACTCAGGCGCCCCCCTGCCCCCACACCACCCCCACCCAACCCTTCCCCCCGCCCCACCTTCTAAATACACACACACAGTCAGACACAAACACACACACACACAGTCAGACACACACACACACACACAAACACACACACATACACAAACACAGTCAGACACAAACACACACACACATACACAAACACACACACTCACAAACACAGTCAGATACAAACACACACACACTCACAAACACAGTCAGACACACACAGAGTCAGACACAAACACACACACTCACAAACACAGTCAGATACAAACACACACACACTCACAAACACAGTCAGACACACACAGAGTCAGACACAAACACACACACAGTCAGACACATACACAGACACAAACACAGTCAGACAAACACACACACAGTCAGACACACAGTCAGACACAAACACACACACACTCACAAACACAGTCAGATACACACAGAGTCAGACACAAACACACACACAGTCAGACACATACACAAACAGACACACTCACAAACACAGTCAGACACAAACACACACACACATACACAAACACAGTCAGACACACACACAGTCAGACACATACACACATTAACTTTTTTTTATTTAAATCCCCCCCCAACCTCCTTACCTTTGGGAGTGCTGGGGGGGGTCTCTCTCCCTGGTGGTCCAGTGGCTGCAGGTCGGGCTGGCAGGCGGGCGGCTGGCGAGGGAGCACTTCCTCTGAGCTGTCAGCTCAGCTCCCTCGCGCGCCGGCTGCAGAGTGAGGCTGGGAGCCGGAAGATGACATCATCTTCCGGCTCCCAGTCTCACTTTGCGGTGCGCGAGGGAGCTGAGCTGACAGCTCAGAGGAAGTGCTCCCTCGCCAGCCGCCCGCCTGCCAGCGCCGCCCGCCCGCTCGGGATGTCTGTTAGCCGCGAGGCTAACAAGGCATTTGCCCTGGGCATTTGGGGGGCGGCGTTTTTTGCCGCCCCCTGAAAAATGCCGCCCAAGGCAAATGCCTTGTTTGCCTCGCGGCTAATACGCCCCTGCGGAGGGGAAGGGGAGAACGCATCCGCCCCAGGAAATCCTGCGGGGGGACAGGTAATGGAGAAAAAACCCCCTCAAATTTGCCATATATCATTTTGCTGCCTATGAGGGCGAATGCCAGCCAATTGTGGCACACGCTATGATGCCAGTTGTAGCGGAGCTGCAATATTAAATCCCAATATCTCCACTGGTAAAAGAAGGTAATCCAAGGAAAGTGCTGAAAAGGAAGGCAATATCCAAATCCCCCCAGTAACCGGACGAAACACAGTTCTGGAAGTCAACTGACGATTTTATTCACAAGCTCCAGTATTTATGTGATTCCCCATGCAAGGGGTTTCCTTAATTACTTTACAGGGGTTATACAGTAGAGGACTACATGGGGAACTTAACATACAGGACATTTCTCCCACCATGCACTGCTGTACGAGAGGGATACTCCCACAAGAATATCTTGCTAAGTGAATTATCCCTCCGTACAGCAGAACCGGCTTTTCACACAAAAATCTGTAACTTATACTTTATTCGTACCATTGTACCAAATGACCGATCAGCAGATAACTGGGGTCTGAGCGCACACTTTGTGAAAGTACCACTCAGATTCCAGCACAATTAACCGAACGACGCACGAAATACATTTTAACCTCAGCTCTTCAGAAAAGTCACGAATACATAGATTGGAAGAAAGTACCGAAAGACCGGCACTCTCGAACAGCCTGGAAGTCCAGCGGTGTTCGCGCCGTCGAGTAACCAATTTTAGTTCCAGGCACTCGACGACCAAACACTGCTGGGCTAAAAGAGAATCCAAGATGGCCGCTGCCGCGTGGTCGGTATCCGAACGACGGCCACCATGGGAATCAATTAGCAGCCGATTGATACACTGTTGCAATCGGTTAATGGGAGCCACATGACCCCCTGTGTGTAGGCTCCCATTCGGTACTTTGTTTGTTTCACGAACAGTGTTGAAAGTCACTGTTCATGAAACTACCATATGAATGCTAGCGGCTTTTGTGCCACTAGCATACGAATGCCCTCTATTACAGTTACAAGCGAATACATAAAAGCACATAAGTTGACCAGCTTTTCTAGGACAAGCCTTAGACATATAACAGCATAATCTGAAGTGGCTAGGTTTGCCACATCAATGACATCATGGACACTGGGCTGAGGCTTTGGTACCTGACAGGCAGACTTTGTACCCTCTCATCATCCCAGGTAAAATAAAAAACAAAACTATGAATTTATTAAGATTTTTGATTATGTGAGATGTAGAGATATTGGATATTGTTAAAGGAACACTGTACACCATAAAAACTTAACCTAAATGAAGTTGTTGTGGTGCCACTAGGCCCCCGGGCTCTCTATTAACTTAATGAGTTAAAACCTATCCTAGATCTTTAGGTCCCCCAGAAGGAACCAACTTCTGAAACTGAGTTTCAGAAAGCCCAGAGTGCCACTGCGTAATGGCGCCGCAGGTTGGGTATGGCAACGATTTACTGATTGACTTAGAGCAGGCTTCCCCAAACTCCGGCCCTCTAGATATTGCTGAACTACAACTCCCATGATTCTATGAATGAAATAGATAGGCTGAGAATCATGGGAGATGTAGTTCTGCAACATCTGGAGGGTCGGAGTTTGGGGAAGCCTGGCTTAGAGCATCAGGTGACCTCTCTAGCCAATCAACGACACCCCTGCCCAGCTGCAATCTGTGCTTCCTGAAACTTCTTTTCAGAAGTCGAATGCTGCTGGGCAACCTGGAGATCTGGAGCTGGAGGAAGCCTTTGGAGCTAAACCATTTGAGAGCTGTTTAACCCCTTAAAGTAATGAGAGTGCCCAGGGGCCTCCTGGCACCAAAACATAACATCTTCATTTAGATGCAGCTGTTATAGTGACCAAAATTTTCTTTAGTTTGTTGAAAGGACCACTATAGTGTTAGGAATACAAACATGTATTGCTGACAGTATAGTTGTAAAAATTGTTTTCCTGCCCTTATTTCAAGCGCCGGTATCCCTGCAGCTCACCCTGCTTCACCTTCCCATGGAAAGCACTGGAAGGCTATTGCACATACGTGGCAAAATGGCACATTGCGCCAATCAGCATCTCCTCACAGCGATGCATTGAATCAAAGTGGAGCGTTCAACATTTCCATGCAGAGCATCCATGCTGCACACACAGTGCTGGCACAGGAATCATCTTCAGGGACTGTCTGAGTGACTGGAACTAAAGGTATTACTAGGCAGTAATATAAACACTGTCTTTTCTCCTATATTTTTTAAAAAAATAAAAAATAATAATTTTGCATAGAAAACCCTGTGAAGGGCGAAGGTAGCCATCAGACTATGGACAACTGAACCATCTCTCAGTCTCCTTTTCAATCTGCTCCGGTCTGCATGGACACTGGACTGGCTGGACACCCAATCGTGTGGTCCCTCTCATTTCATTTCATCTCTTTCAGGTAAGGAACCTTTTTTTGTTTTGTATTTTCACTACTTCCACTGCAGCTTGAGGCTTGAATCAGGAAGCCTCTGACTGGCTCAACCAATCACAAAACAGAGTGGGAAACATAACATACATATTTTTCTCACTCTGCTTTTGTGAATGGGGAACTACTGCTAGGCTGAGCTCTCAGATGATGTTCTTAGCCACTGATGCCCAAATCAGAAGGTAAAACCAAAGTATTTGAGAAAAGATATTTTATGTATGTATATATATTTATATATATATATAGATTTATTTTTTTTAGAGAACATTTCGTGTCTCTCTTTTTTTTTTATTTGGCTAACTTGACCTGATAAATAAAGAACTGTTCCTTTTGCATATTTTTTTGTTGTGAAAAATGTCACACATACACACACTTAAAATTTAACATAATAAACAACTCCTAGTTTACTGAATAAGAATATATCCGGCGGCCGGCGAGTAAAAATGCTAACCCCCCCAGATTTGTGGGGGTTCCTACGCCCATTGACCATTTTCCTAGTTTATCTAAATCATTTGCCATTTGGCTTATCCCTCCTGGAACATCAACACTGTTACATATCTTAGTATCATCAGCAAAAAGACATACCTTACCATCAAGACCTTCTGCAATATCACTAATAAAAATATTATGGCTCCAAGTACAGATCCCTCAATTACCCCACTGGTTACAAGCCCATGCTTCGAATATACTCCATTGACTACAACCCTCTGTTGCCAAAATTGTGAATGAAATGGACAAACTGTTTACTTTTATTCATCTATAGAGATGAAAATACTTAAACAAAGATTGTCACAATTCAAAGAAAATAATGGAAGATTGATTAAAACTACGTGAAAAACTTTAAATGAACACTGATCTGTTGGGCAGCAGTTGGCCACTGCTTAAATTACTTGTAAATTAGTAAATATCAAAGTCTAAACTGTAATCATTATGAACCAACTACATTAGTTACAGCTACTGCACATGACCCACCATCCTTTCCATTGTAGTGTGTTATCATTGTGATTGGTACAGTTGAAGGATATTTGTGTGAATTTACTCTATGCTAATCATTCATTTGGACAGTTGGTAGTGTACAATAAATTAAGGGAAGCACTTTTTAATAGAAAAAGAGACTGAGTGCAATATACACACTGTGATTGGAATGCAAGTGATGACAAAAGTTGACAACGGTTGGCCTCGAATTCATGAAAACATGGAATGAACCGTTGATCTTCATCCATCCATACATCGGGTAAACTACGTCGGTCTAGTTGACTTCCACCTGCTATCATATTATAGGGGTTAATGTTTGAACATTCAGTCTCATGCTAGAGCCATGCTTGCACAGAGTAAGTACTTAACAGGAAAAAGAGCAGATATTAACAACTTAAGTGAAAATACATAGACATCTTGAGAAACGTCCCATTTATTGCCTTCTAAAACGCCTGTATTCTCTTTACAGACGTGTTTCAAGACGCCACTGAATGCAAATCATTGAATAATGTATATTAAATACTTGACCACTGCTGACTGGTTCCCGTTTCTAAGTGCTTCAATTCTGCACTCTGACAGAGAAAGTAATTATTGGTATTCAGCGGGTGGATGGTTTAAGGTCCCACCAAGATACGTTGGGTGACAAAGTTCAAACATCTCTGGAATCGCCTGAGTGAATTACTAGAATTCTTCTGTGTTTTCAAGCCACCAAACATCTGCAATTGGCATTGTACAGGTTCGCTACGTTTTATTATGTCACTGCTTCGATATTAACTGTAGTTACTGACGCCTTCAAACCATGACCTTTTGTCCCGTAACAATAAACATGATTTATTAGGACATTTTACTTGCTCTTTCCAAATCAAATCTATATTAGCTGTGACATATTGCTGTGAACATAGATACACAAAAGCATCCGGAAATCATTTAGTAAAATCCTTTTATGAATACTCTGACAATTTAAAATTACAAAGAGAAGTCAGGAAATTGTTACTAAAGGTGTAGATATCTTTAAAGAG